>CABHPH010124992.1:0-24378 GCA_902168325.1 Peromyscus nudipes
TGGGCATTCTTCAAATCTATTACAGAATTCATCTTCTGATTTCTCTACACAAGAAAAAGAGACAGTATGCTAATACTTCAAAAACTAAGTGAAAGTATAATTTGGGAATTGAAGTTCTGGAGTATTTGTGTTAGTAATCATTTCAAAAATTAATCACCCCACATAACAGCATATGCCTTCAATCCTGGCAGTTGAGAAGCTGAGGCAGGTATATCACTGTGAGTTTGAGGTTAGCCTGGCTAAGTAGTGAGTTCTAGGCCAGCATAGGAGATATAGATGGAGACTTTGTCTGAGAAAACCATAGAAAAAAATAATTGAAATGTTGAATTTTTTATTAAGACAAATATTGATGATACAAACAAATAGAGCTAGCCAAGCTTTTTGAATTTGGCAAATATAAGAGTATTGAAGTTGTTACTCTTTGGTCCTTGTACAGAAAAAAAATATATCTTCCAATTTTAGGGGAAAACTATGAAGAAAAATTTAATATTATTTCAGATATTAAATGCCAATGATTACCTCAGCCATTAACACATTTTGAAATGAGGTCCCCATGCTGCAGTAGATGGCCCCACATGCTTGAGTACACGGGCAGCATTAAATGGTCTCAGTGAGTTTTTTAAAAGAAAAAAGAGCATGTGGGATGGAACAGTGGGTAGGAGGAACCGGAGGGAAGGAAATGGGGATTGATTTGATCCAATATGTTATAAGCGTGTATAAAATTCTCAGACAAGAAAAAATTATATGGGAGATACATTGAGACTTATTGAGAAGAACTTCTGCCGGAAGGAAGTCAAGTCAGGAAAACCTGTCACGGTGAAAGAAACCCTGAGAATTCCCGTGGCACCATCACCAGTTCACACTCAGGTGACCTTGCCCGTCATAGTGATCTGATCAGCCACACAAGGAAGTGACTGGTTCCCAACAATCCACCTTAAGGTTGGTTCCCAGCAGTCCTGGTTCCCACCTTCCCCAGATAAGATAACTCAAACGCAGTTTGTGAGCTTTGTAAACGGAACTGCTCCTTCACCTCAGCCATAGCTGGCAGGTGTTGCTAAATTTGACAGATTCAACCCACGTAAATCTAACATGCTGCTGTTAGAGACCTTGTCTCAGTTTGCCTCATTGCTCCAATATCATGCAGCAAGCTGCTTGAAATTAAGAACTTAGTCCTGAAGTCTGAAACCAAGGTGTAAACAGAGGTCATTCTCTTTCAGGGATGAGAGAAGGATTTGTTTGGCAATGCTGTCTTTGGTTTGTAGATAGCCATCTGCTTCTTGGCACATTATTCTCCCTATATGACAGTCTGCCCTCTAATTTCCTCTCTTTACATGGATACTAACCATACCAGATTAGGACAAATCCTATTGACCCCATCTTAAACTGATTACTACTGTAAAGACTCTCTTTCCAAATAAGGTCACATTTATAAGCACTGAGTCTGGACTTCAACAGGCGAATGGGGGAGGGAGTTGGGTTCAGCACATAGCACAAACTTTCTCATTTTTGTTGAGTCATCACTTAGACTTTTACTTATTTTCTGCATGAACATTATAAGTGATTTAAATACGAATCAGGAGCAGCAATTAAGCTAGTTTTTCAAAACTAAATTTAACTAGATTTAAATAATAATAGAAATATTCAAATGTTAGGCTCTTTTGCTAGCTGTTTTAATTTGGACAATCAATGGTTTTTGTAATATAAGCTATGAATTATGAAATGCCCACTACACATCTTGCATGAACCAGAATTGACGACACTAAATGCTACCGTAGTCCATAGTCAGAGTAGAGAGTTTTTGACCTGTTATGGGAGATGCTGGTGAGTTCTCAAACCTCAGGAGTGTGCAGTCTATTTGTAGCTACAATCTGATATCACAGCAAAAACACTGTCTCATTTTAATGTACAAATATTCTAGAAAGTATTGGAATATCAAACCAATTATTAACTGAAAAAAAGATTGTGTTAAGTGTAACTTTGCTAGTTTTCTTCCTTTCAATGACTCTGTAAAACTGACCAACACACTCCGTGTCTGATACTATAGCTGAAGACCAAAAACTGGATAAATTATTTAAAAGTTGAAGTTCATAGGCTGGATTTGGAAGCTCACACCTATAATCTAAACTGCTGGGAAGGCTGATGTAGGAAGGTATTGAATTCAAAGCTAGAATGAGCTACATAGCATGTTTTAGATCTGCTTGAGCTACATAACAAGACCCTGACTTAAAACAACAGCAAAACAAATGCTTATTTGGCTATGGTTCTGGAAAATTCTTTACTGAGGAACCACACCAGGTAAGGGCCTTCTCAACGCCTCACGGCATGGCAGAGGGCCAGAGGTCTCCCGCTACAAAGAAAACAAAAGTCATTGGGTCTATGCTGGAAACTACCTTCCCAAATGAGAAGGATCCTTGTATTAAAAATACATTAATCTATAGTGGAGGACTCATGACTTAATAGCTTTCAAAGGTCTTACTTCCTCCCATAATCACAGTTACACCACGTCATTAAATTTCTACATAAACTTAGGTAGAGACAGTCATATCCAAGCACCAATGAAGCATCTCTTTCACATGCTATGGCTTTCCAAATTAAGTCCAATGAAGCATTATCTTTTCCCTGAATTGCTGATTTATGGTCTTGACTAGATGAACACCTTAATTTCTTATTCAATAAAAATAAATTATTCTATGCACCAACCATTGTTGAAAGTTACTTGAAGTAATTTAATAAATATCAATGTCCTGGTAGGGTTAATCTTGAGGTAGAAGGAAATGTTATTTTGGCTTTCTACAAATTGTCATCTATACACCACCCAGCATATTTCAAAGAGAACACTGGCCTTGTCACACTGCCTGTTGAAAACCTTTTCATATTGTGTAATCCCTCTTGATCAATATCTGAAATTCTTGTTGTGACCTTCAGGGACTTATTTAATTCTCTTCCCACCCTTGCTGCCTTATTACTCCTCTACCTTACGGTAGCCACACTCATGGTCCTTCTAAAATGGTGACAGTCATCCATCTGTCTCAAGTTTGCTTGTCTATCTTTCCTTCTTCTCTCTTCTAAGTAGAGAAACAAAGACTCAGTCTCTCAGCAGAAACATCACCTCAGGGATGTTTCCTCAATGCCCAACGAAGCACAATGCCCCTGCGGCACTTCCACTGCCTAATTTACGACAGCTGTGAATAATTATGTGTCTATTTCTCTCATAGTATTGAACTCTATTAGAATAAAGACTACACAGGATTACTGCTCTTGCCTTTAATATGCTATAGTACTGAATAAATAAAAAGAATTCAATACATATGTGAGAGAAATGAGTTAGAAAAGAGAAGATTCTAATTGTTGATGAAACCTAAATTAAAATACAATGAGTTTGCAGTGGACACCATTTTAAGTGGTGGTAGTCTAAATGGTTACCACAAAACTTCAGAGATAATCCCCAAGCTGTTATCCCTTTCCTGAACATTCATTTCAAGCTAATCCTATAACCTGCTTTTGGGAAGCAGGATACCTTGGTCAAAAAAGCCTGCCTGCATATTTTCTGTATCCAAGAGATTCATAATGTGTTTTAGGAGGTCCTGTTAAGAGTTCCAAAAAGTCCTTCAATAAAAGAAAAGGTTTATCAAGCCTCTCCTTCCCCAGAATAGCTAACATTACTGAGGAACACTTGCTGGGAAATGCTGTTTTAAGATATAACAAGCCAGGTTCTCATTCTGGTATTTAAAAGTAATTTACACGGAAAATTCCATTCTGCACTGTTCTTTGTCTCAAAAGATATCCTGGAGACCTCATCTTCCGTTGTTTTGTAAATGAGCTCTCCTAGTTTGCGCTTCTGTTTCTGTAATAAGCACCATGACCAGATCAACTTGGGGAGGAAAGGATTGATTTCAGCTTGCAGGTGAATAGTTCATCACGAGATGCAGGGGAAACCATGCAAGTGCTCCAGGCAGGCATCTGACGGCAGGGCTAAAGCAGACCATAGTAGAACGCGGCCTGCTAGCTTCCTCAGCTGGTTTGTACAGTCCAGGTCTATCTGTTTGGGACAGCACTGCCTGCATGGGCTGGGACCTCTGACATCAATTATCAATTAAGAAAAGGACTCACAGACACAGCCAAATCTAATCTGATCCAGACAATTCTTCAGCTGAGATTTGCTCTTCCCAAGCGACTCCAGGATTATGTCAGGTTGACAGTTGAAGCCAAATGACACTGAAAATTAATGTACAGAATGAAACATCTTATAAAATTTCTTGATATTTTAAAAGAAGCATATAACTTTGTATAGCTGAGTTCTAATACCTATGAATTTATAATACTATAAATGGCTACTTTCTACCTAGAATTACTTTAGCCTACTTTTAATGTTATAAGCCATCAGGCCCCAAACATTTTGAGTTTGGTACTTGTTTATTTAGTTACACATCATATAAATGTACAATGCACTCGTATATTATTCATTTTATGACACACGCTAAAATAAAAATTTCAAAGGTTAAAGTAAAACCATTTTAAAAAGAGGTCCAGAAATCTTCTCTCTACTATTTGGTGAATCATTTTGCTTGCTTTCTAGATTATATATATGCACTTTACCTTAGAAATAATTATTAACTCTCCCTGGGTTAGAGCAAGACTCGAGATTATGGCTTAAAAATAAGTGTAGAAAAATTTGAAGGGTTACTGCTTTCCTTCAAACATCTCAGCTCCTGTATCTGAGATGTGGCCAGATTAAGTATGTAGAAAAACTAACTGAGTCTGTGGAGATGACACCTAAAATGGGCAAACCATGTATTTTTACACCCTTTGTTTCAGGAATGAGATGTAAAATTTTCTGTCCTGGTGATGCTAGCCGGGCCTACCTACTTGTCCTGTGGCCTACAAGAGCCTGGTGGCAAAGAACATGATTCCCCAGGGACCAAGTTACCAAGGCTGCCAAACAACTTAGGATGTGAATAACATACCATGGATTTAGAAAACAGAGATTGTGAAGGGTTGGTGTTAGGTGTTTTCTTACTATTCCAACTCAGGGACAATTCTGGAGAGTAGTTTCAGTCCTGGGAAGACTGATAGCATTGTCTGTGCTAAATTCACCTGTGATAGCTGGCATTCAGTGCATGTTGATTCTCTTCTTTACAGAGACTACCCTCACAGAGGATTCAGCATAGATTCATAGGACAGGGAGTTTGGAAACTTATTAAATTTGAGAAATGTTTATTACTCAATCAAAAACTGCCAGCATCTCAGTGAGCAGCATTAGAGAAGGGAAGCTACCTATGCTTTGTAGGAAAAGGGAAATGAGATGAGGTTAATTTTCATAGTAATCAAATTGAAGGCTGTATGATTTGAGACATTGTACTTCACCCCTTTGAACTGACATAAAAGATGATTTATCTCTGTTTTCTCTATATCATGCAATTATCACTATTATCTCAAACTTCATCTCAAATTAAAATATTTGGAACAGTGACAGTATACTTAACACTAACCACATGGTATTTTGTTAAAATTTCATGATGATGTAGATGATGATGATTAGTGTGTGTGTGTCCACGGTGTGCGTGCGTGCGTGCATGCGTGCATGTGTGTATGTGTCTGCAGATACCTGTGCAGGCCAGAAGAGGATGTCAAATCTTCTGGAGCTGGAATTACAGGTGGTTATGAGCAGCCTGACATGGGTGCTGGGAACTGAATTCTAGTCCTCTGCAAGAGCATCCAGTACTCTTAAAACCTCAGCCATAACTCCAACCTCAGATGATGTTCCTCATTGTAATTATTTATGTTATTTTAACTATAATGGAAGACATTAGAATTATCTATGATCCAACGTGTGCATAAGGAAGGACTAAATCTGCTGTGCAACCTTTTATACTCGACTATATTAAACCTGTGACTGTATGCAAACTGACAACTTTGATTAAGGAATTTTCAATTTGAACTTGACTTAATCTTTAGTTCAAGTGGGAAATCTGGTGGCAAGGTTTTCTCTCCTCTGTAGTTCTGTCAAACACGGTGATCCATAGAGACAGGGGAATTAAGCCAAGGAAATACACCATACATAAAACTTGGTGAAATGAACAAACAAACCAATAACAACAACAAAAAAAACCCAGAAAACAAGAACAGAACAAAACAAAAACATGCAATTCACAGGGCAAAGCTAAATGACGTCTACATTTTATATTGAAATAAATTCCACAAATTAAAACTCCTAAGAAAATGAGTCGCAAATAATTCACCCATCAATCTTGATTTTGAGTATTCTAGAACAAGTGTTTGAGCTGCAATGCATTTGGGCCAATTGTCAAAGTCCTCCACCAGAGACGAGGTCAAAAATTAATCAGCAATAGCCTTTTCTAGGCTTTGTGTGTTGTATTAGTCTAATCAGCTACTCCCCTGCGGGGGAAAGGCTGGAATTAGAGTTGTCAAGATGAAGTAAATTGGAAGTAGAAATGATGAATTCTCCCTTTTCCTCAAAAGAAAACACAGATCCTTAAAAGGTAAATTTTCTTTTTACAAAGTGGGAATTTGCCTCCTTCATCTAATATGTTAAAATAGATCCACTATTACCCTTTGAAAGTGTGGGCCAGTCCATGAAGCAGGCCTGAGTGGGATAAAAAGAGCTTCAGACTTGATGTTCTAATCCATTCTCTGCAGAATAACAAATGGTTGTCTTTCCATTGTGGTGTATTTTCTAGCTCAACACCCCCCACACATATACACATCTGCAAAAACTTTAGAAAATAACACTTGTTGTAAATGTGTTTTCAAGGTCTAGAAGATTGCAGATTCCTTAACTCTTTATGATCCCAGCATAATCAAGGCTATGAAGAAATTACTTTCTTAACATGAAAGTCTGGCTAATGGGGAACACCTGTGGAACCATAAACTTCCCCAAACCGACAAATTTCCCATCGATGCCACAAAGATAGACCATCATCAAACACCTTCCATTTGGAGGAGGGTAAGCTACAAAATAATGTACAATCAGCTTGCAGTACAAGGACACGTCTTTCTTACCAGGCAAGCATTGGCGTCATTAGTTCAACACCCTCAAGCCAAAGTTGTAATGACCTATGGATCATTGCATGATGGAGGTCACAGGAGAGCCATTTAACTGGATTCCTAACATGAGTTATTCATGAAAAAAAAAGGACGTAATTGAAGTGTTTCTATGCTTGGATGGTATAATATATTTTTAATAAAAATAAGAACGGTGATAGAAAAAGCAGAAAAGAAAGGTAAGTATCCCACAGCAACTGAACCTGTTTTACAGAGACAAGCATATTCTCTGTCCCTGGGGTAGAAGTGTGTGGATAAACATGCAAGAAGGCTATGTCACTGGTATGTGTCACCCATCATACTATCACCAGCAGGAACAACTACAGAAAATAGCCCATTATTTTTCCAGAATAAACTGGCTTCTTTCCCTCCTACTGGCACACCCTTGGGATTCTTTGACATTACTTCAGTCTAGTTATTGGTGGATAGCTTCAATAATTACCCTCACAATCCAAAGTTAACATTTTGCATATCACTTTAGTATATGCCAAATATTATAAAATTTTATTTTTAAGGTTATCTTTTACAACATTACATATTCAAAAGTGCAATTTTGTAAATATAAAAGACTGTATTTTTCTAAGATGTTCCTTTCTTACTGAAATTAGTATGTCAAGACACCTATTCAATATAACTTCATCTTGCTCTGGGAAGGACTAATGAATGAAAGCTAACAGCTCCCAGTTGGAGACTCCAGTATGTCTAACTCACACCTAAGGCAATAGCCTATGCATAAGGGAGTTCTCTGAAAATATGCGCCCTGAAATGTACAAGCTCAAATGAGAACTGGGTAGAAGTCTTCACTGAGGTACTAAGAAAAAGAAAAAGAAAAAATCTCTAATTGTGCTGAGCACAGACAACAACAACAATTTTTTCCCAAGAATCACGACAGGTTCCCTGGCATTCAGCAAAGCAGAGTTAATGACAAGCACAGACATAAGCCACCACTTAAGTCACAACACAGAAGAAAAGCACCTGTGCATCACAAAAGCTTCTAGGGATTTTTTTAAACCTACAAGGACATTGGATGCTTGCCCTCTCTGATGCTTGCCCTCTCTGAGTGCTATGTGGAAGGCTGAAGCCTGAGGAGGTGGGATGATCTATACTAGGAACCAAGGTTCAAGTACAGCCAGCTCTGATCCACATCACCAACATATAAATTATCTGTCCTGTCTCAAAGACCGTAATGCAAACGCAAAGAGTAGGATTTGAGGGGTGGCAAAGAATGTCCTACTAACATTCCTCTTAGCTGTGCCTTTTTTTGTTTGTTTGTTTTGTTTTTGTTTTGTTTGTTTGTTTTTTGGTTTTTTTAGAGACGAGATGTCTCTGTGCAGTTTTGGTGCCTGTCCTGGATCTCGCTCTGTAGACCAGGATGGCCTCGAACTTGCAGAAATCCTCCTGGCTCTGCCTCCCGAGTGCTGGGATTAAAGGTGTGCGCCATCACCACCCGGCTTAGCTGTGTCTTTTAATCAAGGACTCATTGTTGAGAGGCCAGCACCTTGAAATGAAGTCTAACTTGAACACCTAAGAGAATAGGAAAATTGGAAGATTGAATGAAGACTATGGGCTAACAGGTCATTGTTGCCCCCAATTAAAAACATTTTACGTCATCAATAAAAATCTTTGTGGGAATGGGAAAGATGAAAGGAAACAATATGTAGGACAACCCAGTCCACTTAAGTAATATCATTTCACAAATGTGTGTTGAAACTTCACTATGAGCAATGTACAATGTCAGATACCAGATATATGGTAGATGCTGCACTCTCATTCTTGATGAGGTTCTGAATTAAAGACAAAGAAATTAGTACAGTAATTACATCCACAAGTTCACTGACAAGGGATGGGATTTATGGGAGAGCTGATGGCCAATGGTTCTAACCTAGTCTTGGAGTTCAGAGTTTTCCAACACAAATTTACATTTTATCTGATATGAATAGTAAATAAGAACTTACTAAGCTCAATGATGGAACAAAGGAAATGGTGCCCAGACAGCTAAGGGAAGAGAATTGTATAAAGGGAGCTGTGAGCCAGAGACTGTATTAGCACTTATGGACTCTAGGCACAGAGATGGCTCGGTTGGGAAAGTGATCACTGCACTAGTATGACCGACCCTCAGTTTGATCTCCAAAGCCACTGAGGGCTCCCTGTCCAGCCAGCTTAGCCTGCTTAGTGAGCTCCATTTCCATGAAAAACTGTCTCAAAAAGACAAGGTGGATAGCAACTGAACACTTGAAGAACATCCAAGGTTGTCCATTCACCATCACACACACACACACACACACACACACACACACACACACACACACACGAGAGAGAGAGAGAGAGAGAGAGAGAGAGAGAGAGAGAGAGAGAGAGAGAGAGAGAGGGAAGGAGGGAGATAAAGACACAAGAGAGAAAAGTATCACCTCTCCCTAAATCCAGACGTTTGCTGCTGCCCTCCTCTAAGGGCTTGCAGCTGTGCTGTGTGGCTGGTTTTGACGAAATCTACATTAGCAAACTGGACCAAATAGATTCCTGCATGTTGCCACATTCTTTTCCTCCACTGGAGAATGAGCCTGAGACGGTCTGCTGAATGCAGAATTATGGAGCAGAAAAGTAATGTCTAGAGACTCAGCTGATTTATGGACCACCAGTGGACAGATAGCAGAGCCCAGCCAAGATGAGCAGAGGATCCTGGCTCCCTGTCACTAGTGAATGAATTCTGCTAAGCACTGGTGGCCATCTCCCTCCCCTGCCCCACAACAGCAAATTGCCTTGAGAAGACTTCAAATACCTACCCACAAAACTCACATATTTGTGAACTAAATAAATCTTCAATGTTTTAAACCATTGAGATATGGGGTTCTTTGGTGGAATGGGTGAGGGGGCAGTTTAAATGTAGCTAAAGGTAATCAATAGGGTAAAAAGTGGGACCATAGTGGAAAGTAGGCTATGGGAGCAGTCCATGGTGCAAAAAATAATGGAATGTTTTCAGGAGACTGTAATAAGTGGTCATGCAGGCCTGGATACATTATAGTGAACACCAGGATGCAGAATGAAGGGGATTTTAACTTCCTTCTCTAGAAAATGATAAACAACAAAAGACTTTAAGAGACAAAGTGACATAAAGAAACCAGTATCCATTTATGGAAGTCAAACTGGCTATAGTTTCATGAATGGAATAGAGAAGAAAAGAGAACAGAGGCAGCGAATACTAGAAAGAAAATAGGGAGGAGAAGTAAAAAAAACTTCATGCTAAATGGAGTTTTTTTCATAACTTAAGTCATTCTGAAAGCTATAGATTCTCATTCCTGAAAAGAAGGTGTTCATTCTAGGAGTGGTATGTCCTTCAACAGCCCAACCTCAATTAGAGGCTAACTCTAAAAAATCAAAAGTATCAATGGGTTGAAGAAATGATTTCCTTTGAAGACATTTTATATGCAGTATAAGAAATTAATAAAATGATAAACAAGAGCTAGGCTTGATAGTAAAAACAATCCTGCAATTGTAAAAATTCGGAAAGTGGGCAGAAAGATAAGTTAAGGGACCATCCGGACTACTACGAGATAAACAGCAAAGGCATGAAGCTCATGTGTTAAATGGGAAAACAGTAGAGTCAGTTTTAAAGTCCACTGTTCCTTTGTTGGTAAGGAATCTTTTAGAGATGAAGCAATTTTGAGCTAGGCACATAGCTCATGGGTAGAGCATGCTGTTAACATTGGAAAGAATCTGGGTTCAAGACCCAGCACGTACACAACATTAATAATTATAATAAATAAAAATCAATGCAAGAGGAAAAGAAGAAAGGGAAAGGGAAGGAAGGAAATAAAACTCATGAGGATTTCCTTTTCCCACTTTCAAGAATTTTCTCCATCACATCCTTAGAGTCATAATAAGAATCATATCAATACTATTCATAGACATGTTTCCTCTGCATTTGACCACCTCGTGATACTCATAGGTGCACTAGATAATTAGAACCCTGTGATAAAGTCACCAAGAGTTTAACTGTTTTTCTATCTGAACCCACTCCTTCAGGTTTTACATAGCTCTCACTTCCTCTTGCTTCTGTGAGAAAAATGTTCCAGGAATTCTTTGCAAAGCATCACTCAGAGGTACCTGCTCTGCCTCCTATACTGCTAGTATTCTTTCTTCTAGATTCCTGAAATCTGTTGCATGTGGAGCTGTGTCTGATTCATAAAGCAATTCTCCCTCACTGTCCCTAGCTCTCCATTGCTAAATTATACTTGTCTTCTAGATTGTTTCTGGAGTTACAATTAAAGATTTTAATTATCTTCTATTTGTTTTATAAAGGAACAAGTTTCAAATGGGGAGACAACTTTGTCTCAGTTTTCTTCTTTTTAATTTCATTGCCAATGATTAATGCCACTAAGCATGCAATGTGGTAGCCTTGTCCACGCTGACTATAAAATACCAGACTAAAACAGTAGCGAGTAGCTTGTTGGATGTGAAGAATGTCAAGTGACACATGGGAGCCAGAACCCTGAGGAAGCATAGGACAGAGAGCCAGCAGTATGATTTATTCAGTGTTGCACAATGAAACAGCAGCACACATGTAAGAATGTGAAATTCTACCCTCTGTTGAAGCCCGAGTTCATGAGAAGTCACTGGTTGGACTCGAAGCCAAAGTCCTAGAGAGTGCTGGCTGCAATACCACAAGCTCTAGATCTGCCCTGCATATGCAGTCCCCAGCTTTGAGTCTTTATCAGCATTTTGCAGTCTCTGTTGTATTCTTGTCTAAGCTGAAGGACCAATAGTTGAGTCTGTGCATTTCCTGGGATATCTTATAGACAGAACTTGATGCTTTGTACTTGCACAGACCCTTCCACATATGAAGAAGTAAAAGAAATCATGGATGATGGTGTGGAAATGAACACGCTGACTACCATAAATGCTACATTTCAGCCTTGCTAGTCCACCTTTCTCTTCGGTTGCCACGTGCAAATCCAAGGTCCTGTATCTTTTTATACTCTCTCCACATTTTGTTCATAAGTCATCTAAATTGTAGACAATGAGTGCTCCTAAAGTCTAATTCACTAAATCATCAACTGTTTCAACTTCGATGTTCTGCTGTTTTGCATGTACATATAAGCAGTGCTTGTCATTGATGCTATATTGCAGAAGTAAAGAAAATGCCTAGAACAAGTGCAAACATAATGACAACATATTAATAAAAATAAGATTAAGTATTAGAACATTCTACTAGTTATGCAATAACAAAAATGATGACTAATACAATTAGAAAAGTTTTTTCTTATAGTGTTATTATGAACATTTTAAGTATATCATATTTCAAAACAAATTTCAACCACGATCTGCTTTCATGCCTTCATGTGACTAAGTACCTGGTAGATAGCTATTTAAATAGAATGCTTGGTTTTTTTCTAAGGTTTAACTAACTACTTTTTTGAAAGGATAGTATTTGGAACTGCTGTGGGATGTCTTTCTGTATGCTGTGAATATGTGTGGCTCCCATTGGATAATAAATAAAGCTGTTTTGGTCTATGGCAAGAAAGCTTACAGCTAGACAGGAAATCCAAGCAGAGAGACAGAGAGAAGAAGGGTGGAGTCCAAGGAGATACGAGCCTGCCACTGAAGAAGCAACAAGATGTCAACAGACTGGTAATGCCACGGCCACGTGGCAACACATAGATTAATAGAAATGGGTTGAGTTAAGTTAGAAGAGCTAGCTAGCAGAAGCTTGAGCCATAGGCCATAGAGTTTGTAATTAATATAAGCCTCTGAGTAATTATTTTATAAGCAGCATCTGGACCTCGGGACCAGGCAGGATCAGAGAAACATCCAGCTACATGGAGCATCTATGTTTGAGCCTTTTTCTCTGTAATGATTCTAAATTTTTACCTACTTAGGACACAAAGGATTTAATTCCTTATGATTACAACTTCTCATAGACCATTTTAAAATCCATTTTATAGTAAATTGTTCTTATTAGCACATATTTATTTCTTCCTAGATTTCTCAATGATCCTGTTCAGAATCTCCACACATGACCCATGTTAATTAAATAATTAAATAGCTTGCCCTTCATTATTCAGTATTTTAACTAGATTAACGAACTAGTGTGTTTAACGCATGTAGCCTGTGACAATTCACATTATTATTTCTTTATAAAGACAATAGACAGTATAAATGAAAGAGTGAATGCAAATGATTTTGTAGGATATCTCTCCTCATAAAAATAAATGGGAAACTCTTTGATAATGATGTTAGCGATTGTATTAGATTTTCAAATTCACCTTGATGGCTTTTCCTTAATCAGTCACATATTAACTCTGATGAGTTCTGTAAGAAGAAAGTTAGAGAGATGGTTGCGATGCTATTTCTGCTGAGGTTTGCACCAGCAAACTGGGAAGCAAATACCTCTTTTCTCCTGGTTGGGATTGCATACTGATCTATGTGAGCAGGTAGGAAGGGCCTCAACTTATCATGGGATAAAAGTGGGCTTGTGGTGTCATTTCTCCTTTCTTCCCTTTCTTTATCTTTAAAATGGTTACACTGATATTTTTTAATAGGAAGCTGTGGTCAGACAGTAAGTGAAAAAATAATAATGCACTTTTAAAGATGGAATACTGTGCAGGCAGGGTGCTTAAAAATCGCCTTTGTGTGCCAAATACCCAGCTAACTACTATTGTTCAAGGAAGGAAGTCTACAGAAAACAATGCTCTCTGACACTGATTCACCCCCGTGTGTTACATTCATTCTTAGCAGGTTTGCAAGGAGAAGAAGAGGTTTAAATTTAGATGTGCATTTCCAGGCACAGGTAACATATGAATTTTGAGAAATTGTTAGGTTGAGGATATATATATCTGTATGTATGTATGTATGTATGAAACGGAAGGATTTTGGTAGAGAGCTGAAGATGGAATGAACAAATGTTTGGATGGATGAGAGGGCGTTTGTAGGTGTAAGGGCTCGTGAGGTTTAAACTTAAACTCACAACAGGGAAACATCTAGATGAAAGTGAAGGGACTCGTGGAAAAGAAAACAGGGAGAAACTCTGTCTAGACTTAAAACCTTTTGTGGGTGGAGTAAACTGACTTTCATACATGGGTTAAATGAGTTCTATGACAGAGGAAGGAGTGGTTTGCTCTGCTGTGAGAGGAAGGAAGCACGAGAAAGAAGGGAGATGACAGAGGTACCAAGTGTTTATTGGCAGTACTATTTGACACAGAAGAAAGTATGTTTGTAATGCGATCACTTTTTAAAAAGACAGCAAGGATTACACCGTCTTCTTGGACTCTGTGTTCCCGACTACCATTAACACACAGCTGTTTAGTTCACACTTAGGGATTCAGTTGCTCTCACCCTCCATGTTTAGGCCCTCCATGTTTAGGCATCAAGGGTTCTAGTGTGAAACATAACTGGGGTTGCTTCTGCTCCAGTTCCCTCCTCCCTCTGCAGGAATGTGGTGCCCGCCCCTCGACCCCCTCGCTCCCTCCCCATGTCTCACAAGAAACCATGGTCAAACAAAAGCATCCTCAGTGAACTAGCAGGTGCTGAGGGCTCTGCCCAGGCTACTCCTGAGCTGACTTAGGAAAAGGAAGCCTGTCCTTGTTGAGAGTCACATAGCTGCAAGGTCGTCTTCTCCAATGCTTGATTTGAGGGCTTTTAGACTCTCTGGAGTAACTATGCAAGAGTTTCTGTGACCCTGCTCAAACTGGCCCTTCCTCTGAGACCCCTCTGTCTTTCTGTCTCCAGAAACAAAGGGTCTGTGTATGAGACAGATAGATAGTAGAATATAATTCCTTCTTTCTGTAAAATGTGCTATTTATATTTAGCTTTCTCACAAGTATCTCTCTGTCCCTCAGAACAGGGTGTCTTTTGCCTAGTTTTCAAGCTCCCGTGTGGTCACCCTATTCCCTTTTACCCTAACTTTATTTCTTCCACAGCAGAACTGGGATGAACACCACACTCCAGTTTATATGTCCAATTACACATTTAACTTTATACATCCAGTAATATACAGTTTATATGACCACACATAATGTGAATTCTCATCATGTCTTAGTGGCTGATTTGAGTCTATTTTTTAATAGCTATGAAACACCCTAAAACTCAGTGACTTAAAACAATAGCTTTGTCTTTCCAAGATTCTGTGTATCAAAAAGTCAGCTATATTGAGCTGTACACTTCTAGCTTCCTGGAACTTCTAGAGGGATGCTTTATTTGATAGTTATTCATACATACTAAAAAAATAAAGATAAAATTCTTTGTCATGACTACAACATTCTCTTCTATGACTGTTTCTATCTATCTAGTTACTGTGTCTCTAGTCTCTCTTTTTAAATATTTTTAAGGGCTTCAGAGATGACTCAGTGGCTAAGTGCACACTGCTCTCTCTAAGAAAGGACAGAAGTTCAGTTCCCAGTACCCAAGCCAGGAAGTTCACAACTGTCTGTACTTCCAGGCCCAGGAGACCTCATGCCCTCTTCTGGCCCCGGAAAGCATTGCACTTATGCATAGACCCATAAAAACAATCACATAATTAAGCATAAGATATTTAAAATGTTTAATAGCATTTGTTTATGTGGGCTATTTTGTGACCTCCACAACACACATGTGGAGGTCAGAGGACAGCTTGTACAGCATACTGGAGCCAATTCTCTCCTGCTATCAAGTGGGTACCAGATATCAAAGTCAGGTCATCAGGCTTGACAGAATGCACCTTGGGCCACAGAGCCGTCTCACTGGCTGCACAGCGAGGCTCCACGGATGGGCATGCAGGCTGCCCCCACTTTTCAGTGTTGTCAACGTTGTCTTAATTAGAAGCCTTAACAGCTCATTTGAGCCTATGTCAGACAGAGGTTAAGGATTCTCACTGACTATGCAGCCAAGTTTATGTAAGTGTAAGTACAGATGGATAAACCAGTGATATAGACCAACCAGGACTGATAGAAGGGATGATCTTCCAACTGTTCTCTATTTCTATTCTGATAGAAAAAATATCACTGTTACTTGAATCAGGATTTGCATATTTGTGAGACCAAGCATAATTTATATGGTTCATAGCTCTCTGAATTAGTTCTTTATAGTTTTTTATTTTTATTGTGATATCTTATTTTTCATTTTGTGATGCTGATACAGACATTAGAGCATAACAAGGTAGTGTGTGACAGCTGTAGTAAGTATTTTCCCACAAATAAAAGCCATGCTTAAATAGTTATTCCAATGTACTTTTTCTTACAGAAGCATTTTAAATTTTTTGAAACAAGCTTTTTTTTTCTTTTATGATACCTAGATTTACATTCATGATGCTCGATACTGTGAAACTTTGTTTTCTTTGGGGGTTTTGCTGCTTTGCTCATAGAAATATTCAGTCTATTTGTAATATATATGCGGTTGTGGAGATCCTGTTGCCTCAACTGCATAGCTAAGCAAAACATTCACAGTTAGTTAGCAGCATACCCTTTCTCAACTAGCTTGCAGATTCAAAACCATTGTATCTTTCTTTACCCTTTGCTGTATGCCAGCCAGTGTCTCTTCTTCCACAAACACAAATTGTTCTAGAATCAGAGTGAGTGCCTTTCTTATCAAAACTTCTGAGTATTCTTGAAAATACATTCTTTTACATGAATCTGAAGAAAGTGTTTACACAGATGTCATATTGAGAAAGTTTTATGAATCTATTTGTGAAAAGGATAATTTTATTAATCTCCTAAATATATGATTCTTTTTGACATTTTTATAAATTTGTATGCCTTTTGTATGTTCTATCATTACTTTCTCTTTTTTCTGTAACAGGAAGGTCTTCCTATTGTATCTTATTGATGAATTTTTCTCTTGCTATTAATACTGTTCTTTAAGAAAATTTATCATCTTTTAAAATTATCAAAATATTTTGTAATAGCAATTTTGTATAACAGGCAAATATTGAACCCTTTAATGACATAAGCAATCTTCTTTTCACTTTGTCAGTTAATAGATTTTACAAGTTCAAGTAGTGGTGATTTAAGTTCTACCTTCAAATTATTAGTATTATTTATTTGACATTTTGGTTTTATTATCAAAGTACTTTAGTGAATTAAATAATTTAGGAAATTCAGCATTTAAAATAAATAATTTAATATTTGAAAAAAAAGCCTTAAATTTCAGTGGTGGTCTGTGAGTTTAGAACATGCTGCTAGGTACTGTTGTGATCATTATGTTGTGCAGAGGAAATCGAGGCACTGACTATTTCCTAGGAGAACCTTGCACTTTTGATGTGCAGTGCATAGGGTAGTATTTCAGGAATTTTTTAAACAGAGCAAAAGAGCATCAACATCTTTGGGGGAAACCTGTTTCCCATCGGAGGATTAGATTTTGATTACTTAGTATATTGTGGCAGGAAAAAAAAGGTTCAACAGAAAAGGAAGGACAGAGCAAAGTAGTCAGAAGGGCAAGAATCAAGAGTAAAGAGGTCATGGGTGAAACTCCAAAGGATGCAGTAAGTAAAAATGGGAAACATGTAACTTGAAAGGAGCCAGCATATGTCTCTAAATTTGGGATTCATGTTTAACAGTTGATAGAATGATTGACACTTAGAGAGCTCAATTTAATATTGGAAAATGAGAGAATGAGGAATCCAAGCAATCCTGTAGATAGATGCCTTTCTGTAACCCCAAAGCAGGCTCTTTGCTTCCAGATAATTCACAAAGGATGTACTAGCCGACATGCTCAACCTGTGCCCTCAGGCTGCAGGCATCCCAGAATAGCTATGAATGAGGTCTGAACACATTGTAGATGACAACATCATGTCACAGTGCAAAAGATTACACAACCCTGCTGAGGTCTGCTGTTAAGACTGTCACTACCTAGCCCAGTGAACAGGCATGGACAGTCCCTTCCCCATCAAGGAGGTTTGACTCAGAATTTAAGGTTGTAGCTGATGTAAAGGCACAGATCTTCATCATGACAAGAATGATAATTATGCATCTTCAATGTCAAGACCCCTGATGTTCTGCTTCTCTTTCTTCTCCTGGGTCATTTTAGGAAAAACGAGATAGAAAGTACGCTAGGTGATGACACAGAAGATTTCACACTATCTGCTATTGGTTCATGCTTGTGATTCATAATATGACACTTAAAAACAAATGGAGACAAAAAATGTACGCTGCATGTAGATTTAACTACCTGTTCTCATAGGCAAGACTGCAGAACTTATTCACCCAAATTTATGTAAGAATTGGGGATGATGGTGTACACGTGTAATTCCAGAACCCAGAGGCAGAGGCAGAAAGATCAGGAGTGAAAGGGCAGCCTCAGTTAAAGGTGAATTCAAGGGTAGAATTCGGAGAAGGCCGAGTAAGTCAAGCTGCTGTCCACATTGCATAGTACACAAAGCCTTTCAGTCAAGACTAAGACAAGTCTGAGAGTCTGAAAAGTGCATTTATGAGCCTCAGTAAGTTAAGCATACCTAATACGGGCCAAGAAGGTTTGGAACCCAAATGCAACAATGGTTCAACCAAGCTTTAGGGTAGTCCTTTCAAATATTACAATATTGGACTTTCATGCAAAGCGGACAAAGCACCAGAACATTCACCACGACAAGAAGCTCTGGAAAGCTAAAATAAAATAAGATTCAGTGGCAACAAAATCTGTGTAAGGGGATTTTCCATGCCTTGGTTTCCTCATGGATGTGAGCTTCCTGGACACTTCTCATGCACTGCTTGAGTTCCAATGTTCCAATGACTGCAGTGCATACTGCCACAAGGGAACTTCCATGTAGAGGTATGTGTCAGCTAAATGCTGTTATTCGTTGGAGAAATGTAACTAAATAAAACCCATTTTCAATAGGTAGCACCGAGGAGCTTAGAGTCTGTGAATATGTCATTTGTGTAACTTAATTATCCTATCATCTAAACATAAAACAAGCTGTTTCCCATGCAGTCCCTAGCTGAACTCACAAGGAGAGTGGGCTTTGGCTTGGCTGAATACCCCAAATTGAATTTACCTAGAGGGAATTGAACTCACAGGTGCAAAATCCATTTAATTCTTAGTCAAGCAATCTAACCAGAAAACCTAAATTAAAGGGATGAATAGGGCAGGGCATAGACTGAGACAGGATTGTGGTTAGGAATAAAAGAGATGAGACATTCTATTTGGTCTAGGAAAGCCTACGGTTTAATGTCACTCTATTTAGTACATCAATTCAGGACACTCTAAGCAGCATTATTGTTCTGTGTGCTTGATGGTTGAATGAGAGAGACTGGCAGATAAAACTGTCATATCAGTCCTAAAACTATGATATCTTCCTTCACTCCATACATCATGCATAGCTATCAAGCAACATTTGGAAAGATTCCAAGTTGCAAGTTGTATTTGTTGGTTTGGCTAGGCCAAGGAACTGTCCCTATGGGCTGCAAGGGGATCACTGAAAGAGATTGAAAAGGCACAATACACAGTGGCACCCACTGGCTTTTCCTTTCTATATATGATTAGGAAACAAGAAAACAACCATAAAATGCAGCCTCACACACCTAGCTCACCTTTCTTTCTATATCCCCGCTCTGTTTAGAATGTTTTAAAGTGAGCTGGGAGAGCTACAGTGAGGTTCAGAGTCAGTTATCCAATGCTGATTTGACTGCCTTCTGTCAATGTGGCCACCTACATCACTTTCAACTCAATGGCCTTTGGCCTGTGAACTAGATTGTACCATTTATTACACCTGGGGGTTGCTGGGAGCAGACAATTCATAGAAAATGATCATTTTGAATCCTAAGGAAAAAATTCTGCAATCACTCTGGGGAAAGGCAGACACTTCAGCTGCCTTCAGCTCCTCCACTCTCAGGATGTGGAAAAGATGAGGTGGTAGAAACAAACCCTGAAGTAGGAGGGCAATGGGTCAATATATGTAAATGTCTCTACACAAGTTGATATAAAACACATGACTTCAAGTGACTTCTAAAATGCTTGAATCCTATAAGACACACACAGAAATGAATGATCTGAACACCATCTGTTTGTCCTTTTGGTACATGTGGTAATGGTCATTTCTCTGACTACCTGTGGATATGGAAATGTGTTTAAAATGATGAAGGACCCTCTGCTCTACTGTAATGACAACTACCAGTGACATTTGTAACCTTAGCAGCAGGTTAGAAACTATTTATGTCCAGTCCTATTAAGAATCTTACCTCTTTGACACATACATTTGGTTCTGTTGGAGAAAAGAAAATCATTAGTCTGACCTGAAACCACAAATGAAGACCAACTTCTCACAAGTAATTTGCATATGCTTAACTATTTATGAGTGTCCTGCTGTGCATCAAAGGCGGTTATCAATCTACCTATACACTGAACTTCTATAGAATATCCAGTTCTCGTGAAAAGCATACTTTAGGAAATGAAGCTTGAGGTCAGAAATTATTCAGCAGCACTTGCTTTTCCTAAGGGAGCATTTTGGCATTTTCTGCTGGGAGTAAAGTTAATCTGTTCATTCAACAGATATTTATTAAGTAACTGCAATGTGCCAAACATTAGGCATAGTCTAATTTAGGAACACACTTAAATCTCCAGTACACTACTGTATTAAAATCAATCTTTCCATCGACTATTATTTTACCAGCAGTCAGTCATTCTTTCCTCTTCCCACAATTTTATTTGTTGATAAGTTGGCTAGATGACAAAAATTAGCAAGATATAATATACAGAATACTTCTTACTTGAAGTAAGCTCACTAATAGAATATTGGTTCTCTAACCCCACCCAACACAGCCTACAATACAAGGAACAAATATGTTCATATTGCTGGGCTCATTTTTTCTTTCAGTTTTTCCTGTTTTTTGAGTTTTCACCTCCTTTAAAACAAAAGCAGCATTTAATACTGTGGCATTTGATGCCAGTTCAGTGCCCACAGTGGGATGCAGCAACCTGGAAGGAATTACTGCTGATGCAAGGAAACAAGCCATCATAGTTTGCTGCAGGAGTTGTACTCTCAACATGCAATGCCCTGTCCTTTGTTTATTTTATATTTTCCAAGGCAAATTATGTTGGGATCTTAATCTTCTGTCAGAAGCAGAGCCATTAGAATCTTTGTCCAAATGACCAGTGCACAGCACATTTCCTAAAATTACATGGGTCAACAAGCAAGATGATTGCTCACAAAGTACAGAATATCATCACAGAGGTTTTGAAAGAGATAATTTTACTTCTGACCACTAATGACTTCTGAAGTTTCTTATGCACAGCAAGAAAAACATTTTCAAATGAAACAAAAATGAATTTTCCCATGCTTCTTACAATTAGTCTTTGCTTTTGGGTATGAAGAATAGAGTGTGCTTTGTATTTATTTCTAAAAAAATGCATAAAGTGTATTGAATTCCAGCTGATACCTCTGAAGGCAGTCTTTAAGATTTTCTATTGTTTGATGGAAATCACATTCATGTTACTTTGCATCATATTTTATGGTGTGTAATTATCAAATAGACTGGTAGTTACATAGGGGATGATTGAGACAATACAACCTAAAGTAAACTACCTTCCTGGGCTTTTGTTGTCATTTCTTTATTCATATAGTGTTTATAATATAGTCAAGTGGAGAGGAATTTTCTAATTTGTGGATGTTGGTTCCAAGCTGTGCCTATACAGTTTTATGACTGCTTAGTTCCAAAATGTATAAACACATTACCCTTCTACATAGCAAAATGCCCAGGAGAAAGCAATGCAAAGAAATGAAGCAGAAAAAAATACATTGCACCATTTTCCTTACTGTTGCTTTTTTAACATTTAATTTAAAATTGATCAGGTTTGGGGAGATGGTTGAGTTCATTAACTGTCTTTTGCATAAGTAGGATCTTAGATCCCTTGAGTTCAGATTCCCTGCACCTGTTGAAAAGCAAATAACCACAGAAAGGCCACGTTCTCTAGTAACCCCAGTGCTGAGGGGAAAGGAGTGTGGAGACAGGAGGACCTAGAACTCATTGACCAGTCGGCATCCTGTTCATGCAAAACCCTATCTGCTTTGTGTTCCCTCATTTTATCTTGAGTATTTTATTGTACTTGACTGTAAGCTCAACTCATTATGCCCTCACAGGCATAAACTGAGAGAACTCTGAAATTCATCACTTTATATGCCTAGTCATTGTTTTGAGATTAATAATTGCTGTTTCCAGTGTGTTTGTGTGTGCATGTGTGTGTGTTCCCATAGGCTTAAATTTGTTCTGTAAACCAACTTTCCTATAGGACCTGTTAAGGTAAGCCATTTGCTACCTACAAAATTTTCAGAACAAAATGTGTACAGGTCAAATTGCCTTTGTGCACTGTGCATCTCAGTATATGTGTATCAGAGCAGTTGCTGTGTAACTGAATGAAAATTTCATGTTTGAAAGTTTGAGTGTGGAAGCATTTGGCTCTGCATTATTCAACATAAAATATATGAGATTCTGGGAGGACTTTTGCCACAATCTGGTTTACGTGACAATCTAGATTTGAAATTATTACATGCCTTAAATAAGAAATAAACAAAAAACCAGCATCTACTTCTACTTGTACAGAGGGAAGAATTGGCTTCCTGTCCACTCCACAGTGCATAGCCTAACACATTTACTCTACTGAATGTATAACCACAAAAAACAGAAGAGTGACAGGGAATATACTATTGGGGTTGAAAGAGCATCAGAATGACAAAGTCAGAGAAAACAGGACTTGACCCTCAGAAGAGTGAATATTGGGCCTTTAAGCTCATGCAGGGATATTTCATTCAAGATGAAGACTTCTTTACCACCATGGCAGATCAACTTCACACAAATCTCCATGGAGATCTTAAACATAAGTGAATGAATAATTAACAAGCTGTACCAAAGAATTGATAGGGAAGGTTGAGGGCATGATCCAGCCTCTAGGAACTAGAAGTTTCTGGAGTTTGGGAAGCATGAGCAGAAGGAATGAACAAAAATGATGTGGAGGAAATTTCAGAAAAAGATGTTAGGGGCTCACTTCTAATTTCCACGCACAGCCAAGAATATACTTAAAAATTGGAACTAAGAGATACACATGCAAGTAACAGAGCCACAGGGATAAGAACACATCGATAAACTGAAGGACTGGTGGCCTTTGCCAGTATTAAATGTAGAAAACCTGAATACAACAGGAAAAAGTTTTAAGTTTTCTTGAACACTGAACTACTTGTACACTTGGCAATCTGTGCACAGGGAAGCTCTAAGGCAAAGATTTTGTCTTCCAGAAAAGAGAGTTACAAAGCATGTCAAGTTAGTTTGCAGATTGATCAAAAAACACTCAATTATTCAGGCCACCAGTGAATCCAAATTACTATAAGGGAGATCAGGAGGTTACTGGTCATTGGAAATTTTATAATGTAAAAGAAATATGCCAATAAAGAAACAAAGGGAAATTATCTTAAATGAAACAGAGAACACAAAAAAAGATTGAGAAAAATGAATGCAAAAACAAACAAACAAACACACAAAAGCTCATTGTGTGGCTTCCATGAAAATATACAACATGGGTCACCTACTGTTGGAAGTATGAGTAATGGCCCCAGATTCACTAGCTTCATACGACAGTCATCTTTCCCAGGGGAATGACTGCCAACAACGAATGATTAAGCATAGTCAGTGTGTTGATATAAATTACCTACTATAGAATAGGGGATCCCATTCACACATGTGGCCTGAGAATTCTCATCAGCCTATTTAAAACTTTCTGTTTTTACATAGCAGGTAGGAGAGATGACTCTGTGGTTAAGAAAGCTTGCTGCTCTTACAGAGGACCAGAGTTTGACTCCTAGAACCTCACAGGTGGTCACAAACAAATATAACTCAAGTACTAGTGAGTCTGACATTTTCTTCTGGCTTCTGCTGTTACTCACACAAAAGTGAAAATATAGTGCACACATACACGTGCGCGCGCACGCGTACACACACACACACACACACACACACACACACGAGAGAGAGAGAGAGAGAGAGAGAGAGAGAGATTAAATAAATAAATAAGATATTTAAATTTTTAAAATTTTTTAAAATAATTTTTAAAATAATTATTAGTAATATTTTTGATAATAATTTAATATAACTAAATTAATATAAACAAAACAAATATAGTAATTTTAAATAATAATACTTTTTAAAAATAATATTCTTTCTATCCAATCCCTTTTCTCTTCATCACAGAACTCAGAGACTGTATCATGATCTGAAGACACTCTTTAATATTTGTGGCCTCATCTCTTTTACATTTTGCAAATACATCCCTGAACAATCCATTGACACAAGCCATTTTACTGTGTCTTTTTCTTGAAAGAGCTCTTAGAAACACAAATGGTACCAGGGATGGTCTAAGAACATGTGATCAGCA
>CABHPH010124994.1:0-21649 GCA_902168325.1 Peromyscus nudipes
GAGTAATAGGATTAAAGGTGTGTGTGCCACCATTTTCTGGCCTCTATGTCTATCTAGTGGCTGTTCTGTTTTCTGACCCCAGATAAGTTTATTAGGGTGCACAACATATTGGGGGACACACTATCACTATAGAGGCCTGCCTCTGAGGTTCCTGTTCAAGTTTTTTATTCCCAGATTTCTCTCAGTTTGGATTTTCTTTATTGATTCTGTTTCCACTTTCAGGTCATTTCCTTCTACTGCTTGTTTGTGGTTTCACAGATTTATTTCGTGGATTTGTTTATTTCCTCTTTAAGGACCTCTATCATATTCATAAAGACTGTTTTAAGGCCTTTTTCTCATGCTTTCTGCTATGTTGGAATATCCAAGGCCTCTGTGGTAGGGCTGCTCGGCTCTAGCGGAGACATATTGTCCTAACTGTTACTGTGTTTGGGGACTGGTGTCTAGGCATCTGGGACTGGGAAGATTGTAATTCTAGGTGCTGATATCTGGTCTGGTCTTTTTTGGGTAGGTGTTTTGTCCCTTGGTTTCTGTTTCCTTCTCTGGTTCTTAGGAGAGTGTGGTAGATGTGTATTGCCTGGTAGAAAAGTCTTCTGGGGTCCTGATAGGTGTAGTCATTGGGGGTCCCTGGTACATTGTGTTTCTAGGTATTGGGAGCCGTTACTTAGGAATGGGGATGGGCTAGAATGGCTGAGAGTCCACAGAAAGGAGGGAAACAGGGTGTTCTAGGAGGATTTGGTTAGTTCCCCGGGAATGGGGGCAGAGAGTGAGGAGAGGTCACAGCAGGTGGTCTGTTGAAGAGCTGGTGATGAGACTGGGGGATTGGATTTGGAGAAAAGGGGGGAGTGTGAAGGTCTGAAATGTGCCTACCTGCTTTATTGACCTGCCTGCTTCTCTAGCAGGTTTCACCTGAGAGTTCCTAGGGAATCAGTCCTGCCGGTGATGGGGGCTGGGGCAGGGGATGAGTTGGGGGAAGGAAGGTTAGAGGAGAAAATCCAGGTGATCCACTGGAGATGGGGGTGGGGGCGACCAAAGCAGGTGGTCTAGTGCCCAGTGGGAGGGGCAGGGGTGAGACTGAGGTCTTAGATTTGGAGGAGAGGAGCAAGAGCTGAAGATTCAAAGTTAGCCCACCTGCTTCCCTGCCCTGTGTGGCAGGTGGGTTCCCAAGGGATTCTTGCTGGAGATGGGAACTCTGTTTGTTTGTTTGTTTGATACAGGGTCTCACTCTGTAGCCCAGGCTGTCAGGAAACTCATGATGATCCTCCTGCCTCAGTCACTACTACTCCAAGTGCTGGGATGACAGGCATAGTCCACCACACTCAGCCAGAGATTTTTTTTCTTTTAACCTCACTTGAGTTTGAGCACTTGATGTCCACACCTAAAGGAAGGTCTTAGTCAACACTAACTTTCTTAGAGCCAACTGGCAGTAGAAGGGAATGTCAACATGTCCTCCCACCTACAGCTCGAGGCCTTCAGCCTTCCAACTGTCACTTGCGTGCCCACACCCACCCCTTTGAGTTCTCTGACGCTCCACTTACCATACCTTAATTCACTTAACCTCTTGCCTATAGAAAACAACCTAATGCCCATAGGTAAGTATGCATCCACAAAAACGCACGCCTGTGTTGAATTTTTATAAAGGAGAAAAGATAACAGGTCAAAAAGAGTCTGAAGGATAAGGAAACAAAAGGAAATGGAGTCTGTCTAGATTGAACAGTGCTACTGTCCCCGACACAGTTGTAGAATATTATTTAACTGGGCAAAGATGAGTTACATTTGTTTATCCTGCAGAATGTTACTTTAACTGTGTGAAGGTGTGCTACTTTTGTGTTTGCTGCATTTGTTTAACTATGTAAAGATGTGTTGCATTTGTTTCACCTTGCCTGCCTAAGGCACCTGATTGGTCTAACAAAGAGCCGAACGACCAATAGCCAGGCAGGAGAGAGAATAGGTGGGGCTGGCCGGCAGAGAGATTAAATAGGAGGAGAAGTTCTAGACTGGAAAAGGAAGAACAAGAGAAAAAGGAGGAGAGAACGAGGGACGTGCCTGGGGCAAGAAGTCAGTCAGGCAGACAGACAGACAGACAGACATAGAGAAGCAGTGAAAGTAAGATACACAGAAGAGAGATAATAAGACCCAAGGCAAAGGGTACATAAGAAGAAGCCGGTTAATTTAAGAGCTAGCTAGAAATGTGCCTAAGTTAGGCCAAGCATTCAAAACTGATAATAAGTCTCTGGGTCATGATTTGGGAGCTGGTTGGTGGCCCGAAAAAGAGAAAGCCTGGTACACGTACACCAGTGGAGTTTACCCCTTCATGGAACTGGATGGGCCCATTGCTGCCCTCCAGAGTGCGCTCGTTTTTGTAATAGCTGTTCCGGGTTGGGTTGGAAGTCTAGTCTGTGATGGTTTTCCTTCTGTATAAAAAAAAAAAAAGCGATCCTCCAGGCAGAGGCAAGCAGATCTCTACAAGTTAGAGACCAGCCTGATCTTCATAGTGAGTCCCTGGCCAGTGAGGTCCATGTGGTGAGACCTCATCTCCCAAAAAGAAAGGGGTGGGGAAGAGAGAGAGAAGTGACCCTTTTGGGAGTGTCGCCCCCTCTGGCATTGCTGTGACTCAGTCATTCAAGTAAACCATCCACAGCGTGGAGCAAAAGCCACTGGAGAGAAACAGGAAAAAGAACAAAGTCCATGTTAGAGTTCCTCTTCTTCCAACTTTTGTTTCTAGAAGACTTACTTGGGGACAGCTTCCTGGCGCTGAGAAATCCTGACCATTATCCTCAAACATGAATGCTCGAAAGGCAGAGTTACAAGACCGGGCCATCGTCAAAATAGCAGCTCACCTACCAGACCTCATTGTCTATGGAGATTTCTCTCCAGAGCGGCCGTCAGTGAAATGTTTTGATGGAGTTCTGATGTTTGTTGATATTTCAGGTAAGTGCAAAAGGGATGCTTGCTTAATGCGGCTGAGCCGCATGCTCGCATCAGAAGTCACATGCAGGTTGTGATTGCAATGGAGACACCACTTTCAAACCCCTAGGCTGTTACA
The DNA here is from genome assembly GCA_902168325.1 of Peromyscus nudipes. NCBI lineage: Eukaryota > Metazoa > Chordata > Mammalia > Rodentia > Cricetidae > Peromyscus > Peromyscus nudipes. Next base: position 3,044 of record CABHPH010124994.1, read on the forward strand.
GCAGCTAGTCTCACTGTGCACTACGGGAAAGAGGATGACCCCCGATCCAGGTGTCTCTCATCTTCCCTTCCCCCAGCTTTCAGTCACAGGCATGTCTTTAAGACATTCAAGTTCCCCATCTGGGACTTCTGACTCCAGAGTCCCGGCCGCAACTCCACAGCCTCGTGTCCCCCAAGTCCCACACACCTCTGTGACAAACTGACAAATTCAGGAAGTGATCTACTATGTTTCACATCCTCATACTAAAACATGGCTCTTCAGAATTTGAAAAATGTGTGGCCTCTAAACCATGGAACAAAATCTTGTATTTCCAACAATATGCCATTATTACCGTATACACTAGGAACCTAGAAAGAAAAGATGACTTCTCCTGATCACAAGCCTATGAAGTGCAGCATGGCTAATGCCTGACCAGACACACAAAGGTCATCTGGAGCGCAACCACTTTTAGTGGGGCCCCTTTCGGGCCAGTGGAGCCCTCTGCTGGCTCTGCTTGACTCCCAGGAAGCCAACTGCAGTTTCTTACAGGTTTTACTGCAATGACTGAGAAGTTCAGCACAGCCATGTACATGGACCGAGGGGCCGAGCAGCTGGTGGAGATCCTCAACTACTACATAAGTGCAATAGTGGAGAGTAAGTGTTCTCATGGGCTTCGCTGGAGAGTATTTCAAATCGTTGCTTTGTCGGTATTTGAATAGTAGAGTACAGTGACTTAGAGTTCTGCATATTTGTGTCCAGGAAATATATATGCCATCCTCCTGGTTAGTGGTATTTTGTCGTGTCTTGTCAACTTGACACAAGCTAGAGTCAACAGGGGAGAGAAGTAACTTCAATTGAGAAAATGCCTCCGTCAGATTGGTTTGTTGACAAGTCTGTGGGACATTTTCTTGATAATTGATGTGGGAGTTCCTTGCCCACTGTGAGTGCTGCTACCCCTGAGCAGGTGGTCCTGAGTTGCATAAAAAAAAAAAAAAAGGCAATCTGGGTGAGCCATGGGAACAAGCCAATATGCAGGACTCCTCCAAGGTCTCTATTTCAATTCCTGCCTCCATGTTCCTGCTTGAGCTCTTGCCCTGACTTTCCTTCATGATGAACTATAAGGTAGAAACTAAAATAAACCCTTTCCTCTCACAGTCCTTTTGGCCAGGGTGTTCATCACAGCAAGAAGAGACAAACCAAGGCAGTCATCAGTACTTTTAATATGCTATAATACAACTAAATGAATGCAATCAGCCTCACTAATAAGACTACATGAGAGAAAGTATGTTTTATGTTAAAGAACTGAGTCTATAGCCAAGGCTGGCCTGGGACTTTTTATATAGATAAGACCTTGAACTCAAGGCAGTCAGTCCTCTTGCCTCAGCCTCCCAATACTGAGATTATAGGAATGAGCCACTATATCTAGGCTAATGTTCTTTTTAAAAGTTGTTATTTTGTGTATGGGTGTTGTGTCTGCATGTGCATCTGTGAGCCACATGCATGCCTGGTACCTGCAGAGGCCAAAGAAGGTGTCAGATTCTCTGGAACTAGAGTTACAGATGCTTGTGAGCTGCCATGTGGGACTCAAACCTGGTCCTCTGGAAAAGCAGCCAGAGCTCTTAACCACTGAGACATCTCTATAGCCCCAGGCTAATGCGCCCTAAAAGTAGAAACAAAACCTGTAACTCCAAGACTTAGGAAACAGAGGTAGAAGGAACATAAATGTGAGGCTACCTGAGAAAATAGTGACTTCCAGCTAGTCTGTTATGAGACTTGCCTCAAAACCCCCAAAAACTTACTGGTAGAGTACTTTCCCAGCACGAACACGTGCTTGAGGCCCTGAGAGAAGAGAGAGGAGATCAGGTGGTGGCTCACATCTGTAATCCTAGCACTTGGGAGGCTGAGTCTGGAGAATGGTTATGTGTTCCAATCAAGTCTAGGCTACATAGGGAGGTTTAGGTGAGCCTGTGTTGCACAGTGAGACCCAATCACAAATAAAATGAAGGGCTGGGGAGGGCTTAGCTGTTCAAAGTGCTTGCTGCTCTTTCAGAAGATTCAATTCCCAGCACCCACATTGGGCAGCTCATAACCGCTCATAACTCCAATTCCAGGGGATCCGGTGATTTCTACTGGCCTCTGTAGGTACCCACATGAATGCACTCATACACACACACACACACACACACACACACACACACACACACACACAAAGAAACAACATTCGAAAACAAATCACAGAAAGGGCATCTAATTTGTCTTTGCATCCTGCTTGGCACAGCAGGCACTCAGAATTTTGTGGGATATTGTTCAAACTAAGATCTGTGCAGGGGCAGGTGTGTGAGTGTGTGTGTGTGTGGGGGGGTGTCCTTTAAGGCCTATCTTGCCTAACATGCCCTGTGTTCCTCCCCAACACTAAGACCAAACCAGCAAACACAAATCTCCACTTACATTCATAGTCTAAATTGCTAAAACAAACGGCAACCATTTCCTCTCTCTCCTGTTCTCTTGGAGTCTCGTCCCTCACTGACCGGCGTGTGCTCCCGTAAAGGCTGGCCGGCAGTATTCTTCTACACTGGGAGGAGGGCAAGTATTCTTAGGTCTTGTGGGGAACTCTGCCCTCCTGTTCCTGGTTTTGGTTTTGGTTTTCTAGAGCACAGACACAGGTTGGTTGCGGGGCTCACTGTCCCGCAGCTGAGGAGGCAGGCCTGCATGGAAGTCGTGACACATTGTATTTGATAGAAGTGTATTCTCTGAACTGCTATTCTCACTACCCCGTTTCTGCTTTTCTTTGGTCTAGCTAGCTAGCTGTCCCTGAGGCAGGGTCTAAGGTCTAGCTATGTCGCCCCATCTGAGCTCAAACTCACAGTATCCTTCTGCCTCAGCCTCCCAAGTGCTAGGGTGACAGGCGTGTGCAACCATGCTCACAAACCACTTCTGTTTCACTAACGAGTAATACTAAAGAATCAGTTTGACGTTTCTTCCTGTCTTTTCTTTCTTAGAAGTGCTGATTTTCGGAGGAGACATCCTAAAATTTGCAGGTACGGAAGCCGACTGAGATGGGAAGGATAGGGAGGAAGAACTGAGGTGCCTGCCCTGTTAAAAAGGAAGGTACCTCAGGGAGCTGTGGCCAGGGAATGGGTTGAAAAATGTTTGAAGCTTGTGTAATGTTCATGCAAAATGCACTGACCTCCAGGGTAGGACTAAAGCCCCTAGAGTGTCTCTCTCCAAGGTGACGCACTGCTGGCCCTATGGAAAGTGGAACGGAAGCAGCTGAAAAACATCATCACAGTGGTGATTAAGTGCAGCCTGGAGATCCACGGCTTGTTCGAGGCCAAGGAGGTTGAAGAAGGCCTGGATATCCGGGTCAAGATAGGTAAGTACCTGGAACCGGGTATGTGGAGACCCACAAAGGTTTCCTAGTGAGATCTGAGCTTGCTTTACCCAGCAGGGCTGCATTAGAAGATTGCTTGACCATGTGCATGGTTACCAGGTGATTGGAAGGGCCTACACCTGGCTGAGCTGGGGGGGGCGGTCTTTGCTCCACCTCTTGACACTCCTATAAATAGCCCTTTAGAAGAGGCGGGAGGGGCTGGTGGATAGGGATTCAGGCCCTCCTGAGCTGTCCTGTGTTTCTAGCTCTCTCTCTCTCTCTCCCCTCTATATTTCTATCTAAATATTTCTCACTTCTCCTTCCTCAAGACTACCCTGGGGTAAAAATGGGAGCAGGTCTCCCACACGGGTGTATGCTTGTAATCCCAACTCTCAGGAGGCTGAGGCAGGAGGATAGGTGAGACTTTGAGACCCGCCTGGGTGACAAAACAAAGCAACCTCAAAAAATAAGCTAACAAAAGGTAAGTAAGCCTTGGAGAAAGCACAGATGCTACAGCAGTTGAAATCTGGTTCCTCACTCCTAGAACATGCTGACTTGGTCCTACTATCGTGCTTTGAAGTTGTTACCAGGCTGACCAGAGTACAAACTTTTGCTCACTCACTAACCATTTAAGAGAATTTGAGATGATCATGATATCTATACAGTAGGGTCTTATAAGAGTAAAGTAGACTAGATGTGGTGGCACACGCCTATAGTCTTATCACTCAAGACATACAGCAAATGATTGTGAGTTTGAGGCCAGCCTAGGCTATATAGGGAACCTTGTCTCAAGACACGAATACTTTGGGGCTTGGAGATATAACTCAATTAGTAGAGTGTTTGCCTAGCCTGCAAGATGCCCTGGGTCCCAAGAACCACATGAACTAGGTATACTGGCAATGCTTATATTCTTAGCACTCAGAAAGTGGAGGCAGGAGGATGAGAAGTATAAGATAACCAGGGGTGTAGTTCAGTGGCAAGAGTACAATGTCCTGAGTTCTGTTCTTGGTGTATCACAAACCAGGTATGATGGTGCATGCCTTTAACCCTAGCTTTTGGGTGGTAGAAGCAGGAGGACAAGAAGTTCAAAGTTATCCTTGACTATTTAACAAGTTCAAGACCATCCTGGACTACATGAGATCTTGTATCAGTGAGGAGATCGTCCTCAGCTGTGTATACAGTTTACAGACAATGTGAGCCACCTAAGGTTTGCATGAATAAAGGAATTGATATCAGTGTTATATCTTGCTGCTTGTCAGGCTTGTCTGGCATTAAGAACAGTAGAGTAGTTTGTCATTACATAAATTCAGCAATGCTGGAGAAGTGGCTCATCGGTTAAGAGCATTGGAGACTCTTGCAGAGGACCCAGGTTCAGTTCCCAAACCCACATAGCACCTCACAGCCATGTATAACTCCATTTCCAGGGAATCTAACTCCCCCTTCTGACCTCCAACAGCACCATGCATGCACACAGTATACTTACACACATGTAGGCAAAACACTTGAATAAAATAATCTTTTTGTAGAAAGGAATGCTAAACAAAGCTTAACAAGTTACGCCTGCAGCAGAGCTCAGTATTTATACTGAGCTTGTTGAGGACATTCTTCTAATACAACCACATGCAGTTTCATATGTCACAAAGACTTTACATGCATTATGTGATTTTCATTTAATCATGGCACCAGGATTTAGGAAACAAGGTATCCAGGAGGACTGAGATTCTGAGATGTGTGGATGATGAGTAACAGCTAGAGCCGTGGATGGTGCCATTGGTAACGAAAACTTAAGAGTCTTATAAATCTTGAATGTTGGGACCAGCAAGATGGCTGAGTGGGTAGCAAGACTCTTGCTGGTGCATAGAAGTGGGAGAATCAATCTCTCTCTCTCTCTCTCTCTCTCTCTCTCTCTCTCTCTCTCTCTCTCTCTCTCTCTCCCTCTCCACCCACCCACCCACACACACACACTAATAATAAATTTAAAAAGAAATAATGCCTGAACTAATAGGATCATCACCATAACAGGTTATCCAATTGATTATGTCTCTTTAATTAGCTGTTGTCTTAGATGACTTATCATTTTAAGCTTATTTTAAAATTTTCCAAATATATCCTTTAAAAGTTCAGTCATTACAATACTGAATGTGTTTTTTGTAACAGGGCCCCAGACCTTAGAAGGCCCTGAGACCTTAGCACAACTGACTCCATGATGGAAGTGCCATTCAGGCTGTAAACTCAGCACACGGCACCATCTGCCAAAACTAAAGCAAAGGCCTAATCCATCAACATCCATAGAGTTCTGGAAAAGTCTCTGAATGTACTAACCTTGCTTTTTGGCTTCTGTAGTTCTGCTTCTGGCTAACTGTTCTTATTAACTGAAGTATGTCAACCCAGAACATGGTTTTTGTACCTAAAAGCTTACCCTGAGAAAGGCTCAGGGCTACACTGGGGTTCTGGAGCACACAGTGCTGGCCAGCTAATAAAACTTTCCATTGGCTTAAACCCATGTCTGAGCAGTCTTCTCCTGTGAATACCCCAGGACATTTTTTCCAAGTCTACTCGGAGGCTAATGTGGTATACTAGCATGTGGTAGAATACACTAATGTGGTATAATAGAATGGAAACGACCCAGATGGGGCATGGTGGCACATGTCTGTCCTCCCAGCACTTGGGGGGTGAAAGAAGAAGGATAAGGAGTTCAAGGTCAGTCTCTGCTACATATTGAAGTGGAGGCTAGCCTGGGCTACATGAAACCCTGTCTCAAAAAAAAAAAAAAAAGAATGATAGTAACCCAAACCCTCGTGCGTGTTGTGAGGGGCTCGCAGAGAGGCACGCTTTGGCATCTTTTGTCTTTTCCTCTAGTAAGCCAGGCTAGCCAGTAGCATGTGTCAGATGGAAAAACAAAACATCTATAGATAGCACCAGGGAAATCAGCATCAGCAAGTCAGCACAGCTTGCTGGGTGTGGAGGTGTGCTCCTATAATCTCAGCACTTGGGAGGGTGAGGCTGGAGGATTGCTGGAAGTTTGAGGCCCAGCCGAAGCTACAGTCACAAACAGAATCACCACAAAGAGCAAAGATGGAGAACAAACTTTGATTACATTATAGTAATTTAAGAGCACTCTGGCATATATAGTGTATGTGTGTGTATACATACACATATTTTTATATATTCATATGCATGCCATCCTTTACAGCATCTAGGTTCTATTATTCAGTTACAAAAAACTCCATTTCTCAACTTGAAAACAATTAGAGGAAGCCAGGTACGGGAGCGCACGCCTTTATCCCAGCACTCAGAAGGCAGACGGACCTCAGTGAGTTCAAGGACAACCTGGTCTCCATAGTGAGATCCTATCTCAAAAAGAGAAAACAATTAGAGAAGCCATTGTTGGGGCGGGCCATCTGGCTTTCAAATACCTATTTCTTTTTCTTCAGCCTTTAGTTATGGCCTGAAATGAGACAGAACTAGGGTTTGTTTTCAGTTGAAGCCTCAATTATCAACATCGTTTTCTGTTGCCTTAAGTGTAAATTGAAGAAAAGGTTAAATAACTTTGGGGAGTGATAGAACCCTTTAAGAAGAGTGTCATCAAGCCGGGACTGGTGGTGCAGGCCTTTAATTGCAGCACTTGAGAGGCAGAGGCAGGTAAATCTCTGAGTTCGAGGCCAGCCTGGTCTACAAAGTGAGTTCCAGGACAGCCATGGCTACACAGAGAAACCCTGTCTTGAAACTCAAATCCCCGCGGGGAAAAAAAAAAAAGTGCCACCAAAAGGTGAAAATTAGGAATTATGTTCTCTAGCTTTGAAAGAAGAGACATTTGGAACGATTGGGACCTGGAAGAGGCATTCTCTGATTTCTATGTAAAATTTTTAAAAAATGAGATTTTGCTTAGAGGTTGTGTAGTTCACAGCAAGATTTCGATTTTTCCAAGATCAGTGCTTCTGGGAAATAACCCAGAACTTGTTGTGCAGACCCATTGCTTGCCTTCTCCAGGACTGGCTGCGGGCCATATCACCATGTTGGTCTTCGGGGATGACACCCGCAACTACTTTCTGGTGACTGGCCAGGCGGTAGATGACGTGCGCCTTGCGCAGAACATGGCCCAGATGAACGACGTTATTCTCTCACCAAACTGCTGGCAGCTCTGTGACCGGAACATGATTGAAATCGAGAGGATTCCGGATCAGAGAGCAGTTAAGGTGAGAGTGTGGTTGCCGCCAGAGTGCTCCAGCAGGCTGACTCCGGAGTCTGGGTGAGCCTAAGGACATGTCCCATGGGAGGAGCCAAGGCTGCTGAGCTCAAGAAGGAAATGGCCCCACCCTCCACCCCCCACCCAGAGAGTAAATGAAGTCATGGAGTGACCCAGGGGCAGCCGGGAGTTGTTGTAAGGTCTGATCCTCATTTGTCTGTGTTCATTGAGACAGGGTCTCATGTAGGCCAGGCTAACCTCCAAGTCATTACATAGCTAAATGTGGCCTTTAAATGGTTGATCCTCCCGTCTCCACCTCCTGGCTGTTGGGATTGCAGTGTGGACCCTGGGAATGTTAGTGCTTGTTTTCTCTACCCAACAACCTCCTAACCCTGGTGGACTGTCAGCCATTTGCCAGAGATACCCCCATCTGTTTTTGCCTGGTGCCTTCACACTTTTGGACTTTATTTCTGCATTTGGGGAGGCAGGAATACCAGAGACTCAAGGATATGCCGGTCTCAGAGTTCACCATTTTCCTGAGACCTTTTTAAGCGTTGACACTCTCTGTTTTCAAGACTTATAAGAAAAAAAACATGGGGTGAGAATCTCTCCTGGGAAGCCTGCACCCCTGTTTTGGGTGTGTACTGTCTTTTCTCTAAGCGCCTCTCTTTCCCTCATACCCACGCTTCAGTGGATAATAATCTCCAACTCTGTATCATACTGCAGAAAGAAAAGAAGAGGTAGAGGAAGGAGAGGAGAGGAAGGAGAGGGAGAGAAAGAAGGCATATGGTTTATTCGGGTTTTAGTTGAATTAAAACGTTCAGAAAGAGATGGAGAAGAAGAAAGATCCTTGGGGTGGGAAAAACATAGCAGGGCGGCCCTTTGTGTGTGTATACTGACCCTTAAGGTCTTAAAAAAGTAATTGGGAAAAAAAATTTAAACTTTCTTCCGTTCTCTTCTTTTTGAGCTAAAAATTGAATCTAGGACTCAGGGGCTTAAGCATATGTTCAGTGTGAGCTATGCCCATAAGCCTTTAAAATGGCAATGGAATTTTTTTGGGGGTAGTACTGAAGGACAGAACCACACACATGCCAGTCAAACACCCTATCTCACTGAGTTACAGCCCCAGCATTTTTTTGTATTTTCTTTTTGAGGCAGAGTCTTACTAAGTAGCCCAGGTTATCCTTGAAGGTCCTTCATAGCACCAGAAACCTTTAGATGTTTGATCTTCCTGCCTCAGCATCCCAAGTAGCTGGGATTACAGACCCTCACTACTGGCAGCTGCAACCTGCCTCCTTTCCAAATTACAGTTTACAACCGCTGGCCGGACCTGAGACACATCCTATAGCCCTAGCATTGGAGAGCCCAGCCTTTCAAATCTGCGACTAGCTTGAGCTAGTGAGCAAGACCTTATCTCAAACAACAACAAACAAGTAAACAGGACATGGATGTAGCACAGTGGTGGAGTGCAAGGCCCTGGGTTCAATCCCCTGTTTGGGCCTGGTGATGTGGCCTTACGGGCCTGGCAAGATGGCACTTGCCTTTAATCCCAGCACTCAGCAAGCAGAGATGAGCAGATCTTTGTGAGTTTCAGGCCAGCGTGGTCTATGTACTGAATTCTAGGTCATCCAGGACTACATAGTGAGATCCTGTCTCAAACAATCCCCTGTCTGAAACATACTACCACCACTAGTAGTAGTAGGAGGAGGAGGAGGAGGAGGAGGAGGAGGAGTGATAATGATAATGATAACAATAACTGAGTGGGGCTTTGTAGCTCATACCTGTAATTCTAGCACCTGAGAAACCAAGACATAAGAATGGCCAGATGTTCAAGGGCCAGCTTACAGCACATCATTCCTTCTGAGTCACAGAGGTGAGGCTCAGACAAAACAAAAACTGAACATCCTTAAATGTGCCAGTCACTGTGTGTGTGTGTGTTGGGTCCTAGACATTCAAAAGCATACTGTTCTGCGAAATGATATTCCCAAGGTCACACAGCTCTCAGAATAACTGGAATTTTACTGTTGTTTTATCCAGGTTAGCTTCTTAAAACCACCCCCGACTTTTAACTTTGATGAGTTTTTCACCAAGTGTATGGCCTTCATGGATTATTATCCTTCTGGTGACCACAAAAGTAAGTAGCTTCCATGCATAGACCCTTTGCCTCTGTAGTGGTCAGCAGGGACTTAAGCCAATGTCAGTGGTTCAGTGACAAGTGGATGCACTCTTAACATAGCTCTGGCCCTTGACCTTGACGAAGGAGATGGACTTCCCGTTCTCCAGAACAGCAATTCTGACCACCTAGCCATCTTCCTCTCCTGGGCACTAATTCCCATCTATCTTCTTCCAAACATTAACAAGATAAAATGCAAAGCATATTTGACTCCAATTTACCCTCACACAGCTACCAAGTTTCTCTATATATATTTGTGTCATATATTTATCTGCTTTTGCATGCCCTCATTTCATTTATCAATAAATAGGTATTGCATATGCCTTGGAGTGAGTGCTTACCTATTCTTCTGGCTTCCATTTTAAGTATATTTTTAATTTTTAAGTTTATTTTGAGGGGAGGCAGGGTCTCATTATGTACCCTAAACTGACCTTGAATGAACTCTTAATCCTCCTGCCTCAGCTTCTTGTGCTAAACTTGTCTCATTTCCCCGACATCCAGCTTCTTCCTTCTTCCCCGTGTCTGAGAATGTGTCAAATCCACTAGCTATACAATTGACTAGAGTCTGGTGATCTTTTCCTAGGCTTCATCCTAGGTGGTTGGCCCTAGGTGGCTGGCTTTGGATATTGCTATTTGGAAGTTTTAATTAATTTCTTTACAGTGCTTTGGTTGAAACTCAGGGCCCTGTGTTCTACCTTACCCCTGAGCTATAGTCTCAGCCCCAGCCTTGCCTAGATGGTTGACTTTGGATTAATTTCCCCATGCAGATGTGTGAAGGATCAAACCTAGGGCTTTGTGCATGCTGAACAGTGCTTTACCACTGAGCTACATGTGGTGGGTTTTGTTATTGTTTTGTTTTCTAATACACTCCCGAGTAGCCCAGTCTGGCCTCAGACTCTCTATGTATCAAAGAATGATCTTGACCTGCTGATCCTCCTGCCTCCACCTTCAATTACCAACACATATTCCAAGGCATATATATACAAGGCACATTTATTATGTGTGACTGTATGAGTGAAGGGATCCAAGAACCGATAAACATATAACACAAATGGATATATAGAAACTTTAAAGAACTTTGAGGCAAATAGGAGTCAAAAATGCTTTGTGTTTTGTCCTACTGGTGTTTGGAAATGGTAAACGGGAATCAGTGGCCAGGGCAGGAAGATGGCTAGGTCCTTAGATTGCTGGTCTAGAAAGAGAAGCAGTATACCGCTACACCAGTATGGCTTTCTATTGTTGCTGTTGTTTAGTTCAGCTTTGCTTTGTTTTTGAGATGGGTTCTTGTTAGGTTGCCCAGGTTGACCTTGAACTTTCTGGCTCAGGCCCAAGTGATCTTCCTGCCTCAGTTTCTCTTGTGCTAGGGCTAGAGGCAAAAGTGCCACACTTGACTTGGATTAATCATTCCATGGATATTACGTTCTGTTTTCCTGGGGCTCTGCAGTATCTGCTTTAGTCTTGCTTCTGTCCCGCAAACCAGCCATCTTCAGCGTCTCTTGCCAGTTTCCCCCCTTTCCTTAAATGTGGAGGAAGCCGGAGTGCTGTCCTTGGTTTCCAGTCTGTTCTATTCCGTTCTTCCTAAACCATTCGGGTTGAGTTCCATGTGACTACCGTGAGGCACCTAGGAAACCTGCAGTGCAAAATTCAAGGTCAAATCCACAAGTAAGAATCGTTCCAAGTTACGAAGCATTTTAGTTCAATCCTGATACTGAGTCACATTCAACTGAATTTAGAGAAGTCCACAACCTATAAGAACCCTTCTGTGGAGTGGATTTCCATTGACCCTTTTTTTTTTCTTGTGTGTGTGTGTGTGTGTGTGTGTGTGTGTGTGTGTGTGTGTGTGTATGTGTAGTGGGGTGGGGGGGAGATGTTTCAAGACAGGGTTTCTCTGTGTAGACCTGGCTGTCCTGGCCTGGAACTCACTCTATAGACCAGACTGGCCTCCAACTCATAAGAGATCCGCCTGCCTCTGCCTCCCTACTGCTGGGATTAAAGGCGTGTGCCACCACCGCCTGCCTTGCCTTGGCCCTTTTTGATCGTTGTACCAGGGTCTCCTGATGTCCCAGGGTCTCCTGTAAGGAACACTGCCCCAGGGAGTGGGAACAGGAAGACTCCTATTTCTAGCACTGCTGAGCCCTCATTTTCCTTCCGCCCTCTTAGACTTCCTAAGGCTCGCCTGCATGCTGGAGTCTGATCCTGATCTCGAATTGTCCCTACAAAAGTATGTGATGGAAATCATTTTGAAGCAGGTATTTTCATAATTCAGTGTGTTCAAATTGAGGTGTCAGGAATCTCAATGGCAAGAAAGACAAAATAGTAAACAAAACAAAGAATCTGGTAAAAAAAAAAATGTTCCTAAATAAAAAAATATTTTTGTTGGCTCAACACATAGGTCCTACCTCAAAGAGAAGTGACACTGGCCCTGGGACACAGATTTGTTTAGGTGGAAGCCCTTCTGGCACCGTACACCCAAGGAATCTGGGATCATTAGGTGGAAGCCCCACCTCTCTCTCCCCCCAGACCCCGCCCCTAGGATTGGCGGCCAAGAGTCAGACCCTCCCTGGGGCTGCTCAAGACCATGCCTACAGGCTACTTAAGACCTGGCTGCCATACCTGCCATGGCCTCTCTCCCCTGCCTTCCCAAGAGCCACCCGGGAGGTGCTTTGCTCTGCTCAGATTAAATCTGGATTTATTATCCAAAATTTATTATCCAATTCAGCTTGATTGGCTTATTACATTGGCGGCAGAGGATATCCAATAACTGGGGATCCAAAACTTATCAAGATTCAGGTTGTCCCAAATAATATGTTCCAACATGGAAAGTCTTTCGTGGGCATAACACAAAAGACAGTCATAAATCAAGATACTTCTCAAATTTATTGGTGGGAATATCAGGTAGGTAGATGATAGCAAAATGCCATAGGTCTCATGTTTTCTGATATTGTTCTTAGTTTTGGGGTTGCCTAGGAGCTTCAGGATCTGTTAAATTAGCACATTCCAAAGGGTTTCACTTGATAATTGAAAAGATGCTAGGCCAGATTCAAGAGATAGGCAGTGGATGGCTATTAAGGGGTCTAAAGGCAGCACAAGATCTGGATCTGTAGCAGTCCTACTCTCTACAACCATGAAGTTCTAGACAACTCGTTAATCACCCTTGCAGAATCTTTAACTGGCTTTTCTTTTCTGGGAATTTCATTTCACATTCTCTGTGTATAGGTGACTTCAAAATTTATTATCCAAATCAGGGTATTGTTAAAAATTGGGGGGAGGGTGTGGTTCAATGGTAGAGCATTTGCCTAGCATGTGTAAGGCTCTGGATCCCATCTCTAGCCTTGTAAAATCACAAAGAGTGAGAAAGGAAAGGAAGGGAGGGGAGAGAGAAGAAAGGGGAAGAGGAGAGAAAGGAATGGGGGATGAGAGAAGGATTAAAGGAGGCATTATCCTAAGTACTCTGTGGCAGCAAGAAGAAACTTGGGTTACCAGTGGTCAGGGGCTGGCCATGTGTCTCTAGGTTCTTGGCATCATTCTCAAACTGTGGACATAAGCACACACAGATTTGCAATGCAGCAGGGAAATTTTTTTCAGAATAAAGTGAAAGTGTAGATCCAAAATATGCTGCATGAGAACAGCAGGCCACATAAGTAAAAGAGTACTCAAGGGCTCTGGCTATTGCTTGGGGCTTCCTTTAATGGGGTCCAAAAGGAGGAGTGTGATTGCTAAGGGATGTAATATGGATAGTTTTCTATTTTGATTGGCAGGTTGCTGTATCACCGTTACTACACAAGTCTCTTCTCATAACGCCTCTGATTTTAATTGTATGTATGCCCATCTGTGCATAGGCATAAGATGGTAAATAGTGGATACTCCCTAAAGGTTCACTTAGAAGGCACAGTTTGCCTTATTGTGCATGCGTTTCAAACCAGTGTTGGCCAGATCCAGTCTGGGCTGAGCAGCACCCCTACCCCGACCTCTGACATCACTGGAGTACAATTGACTAGGATATGTCTGAGTTCATAGTATTTAAGGGGAGAAAAAGCTTATTCCATTGTTTGGGGTAGAGTTGGGTGTGTATCTTAATTACTGTGGTGGTTTGAAAGAAAATGACCACCAAAGGGTGTGGAGTTATTAGGAGGTGTGACCTTGTCAGAGTAGGTGTGGTCTTGTCAGAGGAAGTGTGTCATTGTGGAAGCTGACTTTGAGATCTCATATATGCTCAAGCCACGCCCAATGAAATAGACCACTTCCTGTTGCCTGTGCAAGATATAGAACTCTCAGCTACTTCTCCAGTACCATGTCTGCCAGCATGCCACCATGCTCCCTGCCATGATGATAATGAACTAAACTTCTGAAATGGTAAGCTACCACTTCATTTAAATGCTTTCCTTTATAAGAGTTGCTGTGGTCATGGTGTCTTTTCACAGCAATAGACACTCTCAGACAATTATTTTTCTATTGCTGTGATAAAACACCGTGACCAAAGCAGTTTATAGAAGAAAGAGTTAGTTTGGGTTTACAGTTTCAGTGGGTTAGATCTATGATGGCAGAGAGAAGGTAGGAGGCAGCAGCTGAGAGCTCACATCTTGAGAATTACAAGCAGAAGGCAGAAAGCACACTGGGATTGGCATGGATTTTTGAATCCTCAAAGCCCACTCCCAGTGGCACACCTCCTCCAACAAGGCTACACCTCCTAATCCTTCCCAAACAGTTTCACCAACTGGGAACCCAAGTATCCAAATATATAAACCTATAGGGGTCATTCTCATTCAAAACACTATGGTATTCATGTACCTCAATGCACATGGGTGTAGCTAGAGTTTTCCTACCGGGCCCACAGTCAGGACAAATCTCTCTCACCCGCCAGTCCCACAGACACTCAGATCCAACCAAGTAAACACAGAGACTTATATTGTTTACAAACTGTATGGCCGTGGCAGGCTTCTTGCTAACTGTTCTTATATCTTAAATTAATCCATTTCTGTAAATCTATACCTTGCCACATGGCTTGTGGCTTACCGGCATCTTCACATGCTGTTTGTCATGGTGGCGGCTGGCAGTGTCTCCTCAGCCTTCCACTTCCCAGAATTCTCTCCTCCTTGTCCCACCTATACTTCTTCCTGACTGACCACTGGCCAATCAGTGTTTTATTTATTGACCAATAAGCAACATGTTTGACATACAGACCATCCCACAGCACATGGGGTCTTGGTTGCTAACAGGTTGCTAGGTGCATTGTTTGGAGTGTGCGTAGTATGTGTAGGTAAGGGTCTCTGGCTGCCAAATGCATTATTAGAAGTTTGTATAGCCCAAACCAAGTGGAGTCCTGGGTTAATAAGCTATCCCCTATGTTTGTCTGCCTTACTTGGACTGTGTTGCCTTATGTAACTGAGCAAGCCAGAGCTGTTGGAAACATAACATCAGTAAGTTGCTTGTGCCTGCAATCCTGGAATTGGGAGGCTGAGGCAAGAGAATCACAGTGAATTCTAGGAAAGCCTGAGCTTCAGAGTGAGACCATCTCAAAAAACAAACAAACAAACAAAAAGCTTGGGTCATGGTGGTGCACACCTATAATCCCAGCACTTGGCAAGTGGGGGCAGGAAGCATCAAAAGTCATCTTTGAGTACATATCAAGCTCAGACCAGCCTGGGCTACAAATCTCCAAACTAACCAACCAATCAAACAAAAACATTTATTCTGGGTCTAGCAATAAACACCAACATCCCATCCTCTCAGGAGGCTAAGGCTAATTCTTAGGTATAGCCTAAGTATTTGGAGATTCCCCCCAAAATAAAAAGGGTCTGGAGAAAAGGGTGAGTGGTTAAGAGTACTTACTGCTCTTGCAGGGGACCCAAATTCAGTTCCCAGCACCCATATCAGGCAGCTCACAACCTCCTGTAACTCCAGCTCCAGGGAATTTAACAACCTCTTCTGGCATGTGAGAGAGGGTACCTTCACATCCACATTCAGTCAGGTGTGGTGGTACATGCCTTTAATCCAGCATTTGGGAAAGATAGACAGATGGATTGCCATGCCTGGTCTACACAGCCAATTTCAGATGGATTGTCATGCCTGGTCTACACGGCCAATTCCAGGGTTATATAATGAGATCCTCTTTAAAAAAAAAAATTATGTCGAATGGTAGAAAATTTACTTAGTATGCTAGAGGCTCTATGTTCAATGCCCGTCTAACAAACAAAATCTATAGTTACTCATTTTATTTTTAAGGCAGGCTATCACTAAGTTGCCTGGAGGGGCTTTGAACTCAGTCTTCAGTTGAGGAAGGCATTTTATTGACTTGTGATCTTTTTGAGTTGCTGGAATTATGGTCCTGTTTTTAATAGTCCTTTAAAAGAGCAGCTGCCCTCAATTCCAAGAGTAGGGGATTGTGCCTAAATGGACCTCACTGGTGGCGACTACCAGTGTCTGTGATTGTCCGAGAGAAAGTCTCTCCTATAACCTCCGCTGCCTCAACAGATAGAACCCATTAGCTACTGCTGAGGTCGTCACCTACAGGAATGGAGTATAAGATGGACTCGTGAGTTTGTGAGGAATTGTAGGTAGAAATAATGAATACTGTTATAGAGGTATGTCTGGGGGTGGGGAGCTGAAAGAAGGTGAAAGACAAACCCTGGAGGACTTTACCAAAGCCTATCCTAGCACTTAAAGACGTAGGTCCTCAGAGATGCTGTGGTCCTGTGAGAACATGTGTTCTAATTTTTACAAATGAAAAATTATTTGTTGATGTATTTGAAAAAAATCATTACACTGGTTTGTTAGAAGTCACATTGTCTTTTATGGAAGGAATACAATGACATGAACCCAGTCCTGAGGCTAGCCTAGGCAGTTAGAAAGCATGGCAGCTTCATTCCCTGTAGCAATTTCTGCTACTCTGAGATGGCATTTCACATCATCAGTGGAGCCTGATACCTTTGTGTTATTTGGACAGAAAGTACAATGACTCTCCCCGCACCCCGCCTTTGATTTGCAAAGCACTTCATTTAACAAAATTCAAGGTGGATGACTGGCAGACATGATTTGAGGAATACTTTCTTCTCCATGTGCCTCTCACAGGGTGGGAGTGTAGAGAAGAGGGAACCTAAATAAAACAATAAAACAAAATATGCCACCACAAAGTGACATGTATTACAACAAATGTTGGAATCCAGAGCTGGGTTACACACACACACACACACACACACACACACACCCCAGGGTTTCTCTGTGTAGTTTTGGTGCCTGTCCTGAATCTCGCTCTGTAGACCAGGCTGGCCTCAAACTCGGATATCAACCTGGCTCTGCCTCCCGAGTGCTGGGATTAAAGGCATGCGCCACCACCGCCCGGCATCACAGCTGGGTTTTAATTTGCTACTTTCTATCTACATAACCTTGGGAAAACAGGATTACTTCGCCCTGCGTCTGCTATCTAGTCTGTAAAATGGGAACACTAATGCTGGGTTTTGTAGTTTTATCTGAAAATAATGGGATAGAATCTAAAAACATTTCAGAAGGAACCAGGATAAGAAAGTACAAGGTTAAGTGACATGGAATAATAGTGTTCTACCTAACTGGAAAAGTAAGAGCGCAAAAGGTGACAATAATTCTTATGGTGACGTCGCATGTTGGCATGAGGAGTTTGATTGTTAGGTACTAAAGCAGTAGCTGGCCAAATTAGCAACTGTGTAAATCTTCATTGATGAGTGATGTGTTTGTGCATGTGTGTTTACTGGGGATCAATGGAAGAGATTTGGATAATGGGTTCCCATGGGCTGGCTCTGGATTGTACCTCACAGTGCGATGGCTTCAGCTGCCTCAGCGTCTGAAAAGGCTTCCTTCCCAGCAGTGACTTAGGGTGTGGCCTAGGGTGGCATTGAAAGGCTCTCCTGGCCAGGACACACACTGCAGAAAGCTGCCCTCTGCCTTGCAGATTGACGACAAGCAGCTTCGGGGCTATTTATCTGAGCTCCGCCCCGTGACAATAGTGTTTGTGAACTTGATGTTTAAAGAGCAAGACAAAGCGGAAGTCATAGGTTCGGCCATCCAAGCTGCCTGTGTGCATATCACTTCTGTCTTGAAGGTCTTCCGAGGCCAGATTAATAAGGTCTTCATGTTTGATAAGGTAAGTATGAACTACAGAATGGGAAACCTTGCAGTAGTGTGAAGTTAGCACGTAAGGCCAAGGACATTGGCCAGGTGGAGAGAACAGATGGCAGGGCATTTAATCTAGGATGCCAGACTTTATAACAGCGTATACATGGCCAGCATGCCAGGCTTCCTTCTCAACATTTTACCTAGATTAACTAATTTAAGCCTGTGATTACTCTGTTCTATTGTTGCTTTTTAAAGACTGGGTCTCAGCATGCAACTCTGACCCTTCTAGAGCTCACTATATAGACCAGACTGGCCTTGAACCCAGAAATCTGCCTGCCTCTGCCTCCTGAGTTCCAGGACTAAAAGTATATGCCATGATGCCTGGCTATACTTTAAAAAAAATTGAATCATATTTTATTTTATGAGCACGTGTGTATGAGCATATGTGTGCCAAGATCTGCATGTGGAGATCAGAGAACAATTTCCCGGAGTTACTTCTTTTCTTCCACCATGTTGGTCTGCCTTTACCTGCTGAGCCATCTTTTTAAAACATTTTAAAATTAATTTTTATTTTATGTATATGAGTAGTTTTCCTGCATGGGTCTCTGTACATCACATGCTCGCATGGTGCCCAGAGAGGTTAGAAGAGAGAGCATCACAGCCATTGGAATTGGAGTCATAGATGATGAATAAGAGCTACTATGTGGGTGCTGAGAACTGAACCCAGGTCCTCTGTAAGGGCTAAGTCACCTCTCCAGACAAGCACGCGCACACGCACACACACACACACACACACACACACACACACACACA
>CABHPH010124995.1:0-21379 GCA_902168325.1 Peromyscus nudipes
TTTAATAGAACTCCATTGTGTATATATACCACATTTTCATTGTCTGCCTATTGGTGGATGGATACCTAGGCTGGTCACATTTCCTAGTTTTTGTGAATGGAGGAACAATGAACATGGATGTTCATGAAAAACTCCTGCCAGCTTTTAGAGAAAGAGAAGAATGAATTGATAAAACTAGAAAGAAAGGAAAAACCTGACTGTTATGTGGAAGCATGTCATAAAAATTAAAGTAGGTATTCAATCAGAGTTGATATAATTACTTGAAAGTCTTCCAACTAAATTGAAGTGAATTGAATTTCCCATAACTTAAGATTTCATGTGCATAGTTTGTATATGAAAGCACTCTTAATTTAGAAAAGATGTTTATTGACAGATTTCTCTCTGTGGCCATGGAACAGCAGGAATGACTAGAGCTCAAAGGTACCCTTTGGGTGTGGTTAATATTTAAATATCTTTAGGGACAGTAGAAAAAACTCCCAGGCAAATTGTCTCATTACAGGTCTGAAGTGTTCCCAAGGTTTGCAAACCTTAAAAGACAAATATACATTTCTCTAAATGCTCCTGAACCAAAATTACATCAATGTGTTCTTTAATTCTTGTATTTTAAAACCCATGATTTTCCTGCGGTAAGAGCCTCAGAGCTATTGAAGGCCTCAAGGCTAAAGATTTGCCAAAGCCAGTTGTGGTTCAGGCACACGATCCAGCTCTCACTTTTTTTCTTTCTTACAGCATTGAGTATGGACTCTTTCTTGCCTTTCTCAGGTTCACAAACCCTGGACTATAAACTGAGGTCATCTTCATAATGAGGCTGGTGTACAGTGTCCTTGTGGTAATAAAAGATTTGCTTCCAATTTGAAGGAACTTCACTCAAACCAAATTCCACCTTAGCACCTTTATGAAGAACTCAGAGCACCCTTATATTATTTTGGCTAAACTAAGAAGAGACTCAAAGTCTGTGTTTTGTATTTGCTATTGAGAATTCAAATATGTGAATAGTGTGAGACATCCAGTCTCAAAGCTGTGCACCTTGACTAGGTCCATGCACCTCCATAGTACTGGATAAAGAATAGGTGCACTGAAACACAAATTTTAATTACAGATTTTATATGTATGTATATATGATATATATGTATATGATTCATTAATTCTGTATTTCTGACAGTAATTTTAAAATGGTTAATATTCTTGTATTCCTTGTCCAATAATGGGAAGGATAAAGCTTCAGGATAGTGTTTTACAAAACTCTTCCCATATGACTTAGAGCTAGAACATCTCATAAGGGATAGCCTTAATGTAACATGTCCCACGATTACAACTGATGGTTTTTCTAAGGTGTTGATGACTGACCTTAGGAGGTAAATATCTTTATCCTCTGCCCAGGGTCTTGCAAGCACCTCTGTGCTGACAAGTAAGCCACATCTATTCAAAGGCGGCTGTTCTCTGTCTCTGCTGTACTCTGAAGGCTCAAAGTATACAGCTGCTATGACAAGAAAGTGCCTTATGGCAGAAAGAAACAGACATCAGGGTTACTCGTCACATTATTTACAGCAACAGGATTATATGTCAAATATTTAAATATAACTTTATTTGCTTCCTTAATTCTACTGGGAAAATTACCAAGAATATAAAATTTGGCCATATCCGTAACATATAAGAAAGGCAAAATACAAGAAAATCTTGCCATGAGCATCAATAGTCAGCATAATTGGGAATTTAAAATGTGGGTTATGTGTCAGGAGGAGGAGCTTGGTCCCGCCTCACCTTGATATGCCATACTTTGTTGACTCCCATGGAAGACCTTATCCTTTCTGAGAAGTGGATGGTTGGAGGTAGAAAGAGGTGGGGAGAGGGAATGGGAGGAGAGGAGGGAGGGGAAACTGTGGTTGGTATGTAAAATAAATTTTAAAAATGTAATAAAAATGTGGGGTGTTGTTTGGGTGGGAGCTCCACCTCAACCCCTGGCACCCTGGCATCCCTATACCCAAAGAGTCTGGAATGTTTGGAAGGAGTCTGGTGGGAGACCCAACTCAACGCCCCTCCCCATCTCTTTCCCTAAATCTGCCCCTTCAAAGCCCGCCAAACACAGCTCCTCCCCAAACCCACCCATTCAAAGCCCGCCAAACACAGCTCCTCCCCCAGAGAGAATCAAGACCACTCCCACAGGGTATATAAACTGCATCCCGGAAAACAGACACATGGTTCTTCCGGTCTTGTCCCCTTCTCCTGTCTGCGGGGTGAGGAATCGCCCGGGAACGCTTTACCCATTAAACCTGGGCTTTCCAATTCAGTCTGATTCTATTTGTTGCGTTGGCAGAGAGGCCTTCAGGAGACCTAAAATTTATCAGGTATGTTTTAGGTAAAAAACTTATCTAGAAATTCCAAAAATTAGTTTTGTATGATAGTCATTAGCTGTAATATTCAGCTGTTGCTTTTTATAAAGGTAATATATAACACAAATCAATATCTGTTATTAAATATTTTTATTTGTTTTTTGTTACCTTTATATAGGTTGTTAAACACAGTTAACTGATTCATTGTTACTGCAAAAGTTATACCAAGGGGGGAAGCTCTGCTTTTTACTTCAGGACAGTGATATATAAGTGGGCAGAGATTTATATCTTTTCTGTAGGACCAGGTCAATTCAACATATAATATGTTCATGAAGAAAGAAAATGATACTTATAGGTTGGGAGATGCAGGGACTGGCCAGAAAGTTGTGGGTGGGACCCAGTCTGGACAATGTCAAGCGAGCAACATGGTTTAGATATATGAGATAAATGTAGAGAAGTGAGTTAAAGGTTTGGACTCTTTTAGCCTATGAGTCATAATGCCCATCTTCTATTACTCCTTTAATTTGAGTGCAACATTGAATAACATGTTTTAAATGTTTTTATAACAATGCTCTCTCAAGGTAGATAATCTGGTCCAACCGTAAATCCTTTCCTATGTTACTCTGGATGCATACTGTGTGTCTTCATTCCTCAAGATGAACATTTACCAGTTGGGCACAACTTTAGTAGGCTTAATAAGTTCCTAAAGTAATTGTCTTATAAACTCAGTACACCGTTATTTTCCTGGCTATTTATTATTGTTTATTAGGGTTTAGAATTTTAAAAACTAGTAATTCACTTTTCATTTCAACACAATTTTGTTTTATTTCTAGAAGTAATCCTTGCATTACAGTATTGCTTCATTTTAATAATATCTACTATGTGTTATTTTAGGTGAGTCTGGAATTGTGGATATCAGGATATATTCCGTAGAAGATAAAGAGAATTAACTTAGTTAGATGAGAATCTAGGTTCTAAGCTTTTGGCAATAAGAAAAGAAAATGATCACAGATTTAAAATTTCAACTATAAATGGAATGAATGGTTCTTGTCCTGTTACAATTTCATAGAGGTGATAGTCATTAAATAAAATTGTAAAATTAAGTAGAAAGCAGACTAAACAAGATCTGGCATACTTTGTAAGGATTTTAATGTTTATCCACAGACAGTGGAAATTTATATGTAAGTAAGAGATAGAGGCAACTATTTACTCATTTATTTTACTTGAGCTTTTGGGGAAATGTGTTGCTGAGAAGCCCAACTGCCCCAGAACTCAATGTCCTCCTGCCTCAGCATTCTGAGTGTTAATATAAGTAATGTTTAAAGGTATACATAAATAGCAATGTGATAACTATTTTAGAGAAGGGTAAGATTAGAAGTAAGTAGTCTACTACAATTAAATAATGGCAATGACCTAGTTTAGATGTAGATGCTGGAGACCTATCTCAGTTGGATTTTGATCGGAGCTAACATCCTATTGGGTTGAGTTGGGGAGGGAGGCAGGTAAGAGTTGGCTTAAAGACCCGAGTAAAGGTTGTGACTGATTCACCAGATAGCACCAAACATTACTGAGTGAAAAGCAATACAGTTAGACAGTGAATAAGATAATGAGTTTGAATATCTACTGAATTCCTGGAGGGAGCTGTGATGTGAACTGAACTTTTATGAGTGGGCAGTCTGAATTTCTGGGGTAGTTGTGGGATTCATCAGAATACAGGGGATCGAAGAGTAATTGATGCAAATCATAGAAACCTAATTTTTTATATTTGTGCACATTGAGTATTTTAGGACAAAGTGTGTAGTGTTTTACCCAGCCCAAATTTACACACACACACACACACACACACACACACACACTACTATAATACAAACCAATGATTAATCAAAAGATGAAAATTAAGATAAAATATAATGTCTTCATAGAAACAATTACTGTCATTATTTGACATCTCTCTTTTATTTCTCCTATAAGTATATGAATATTTGTTTACTTTTAAAATAGAAAGATTTATATTGGAGGCATTGTTTTATAAAAATTTCATCTTATTATATATAAAAAATTGACATCATTTACTACCACGTAAGTTTTAACTCTCCATAAAGCAACACTTATCTACCCAACTTCAAAGAAAAAGAAACATTGAAGGGATAATTGTTAGTCTGTAACGTCAAATTGGAGAAGCAGACACTGACAAAGCATCAACTACGTGCGTGATTTGAAGTTTGTTTTTATTCTCTAAGACTTCATTGCATTGTTCATAGGTAAAATCTCCCACAGCTCTATAATTTCTGCTCTATTCCATTTTATTCGCTTTCTTCTAAAATGCCAACAGGTGATATCTTTGTAAATTCAGTGCGTGGCAAATGTATTCATGTGGTTATATTTCAAAGAAAACTGGTACAGAGAATAAGTGGCTAATTGATTTCTTGGGAGGGTGATGAGAATCAGGGCTGGGAAGAGAACCTCAAATGCTTCTCTCCAGTATGTTGAGTTCTCTGCTACTCAGCAAAACCTTGCAGATCACCCCACCCTGCCACTCTGGAATACTGACTTACCCAGTCTGAACCTCTGAGGGTTCTGTGGTTTTAACATCACTAACCGTTATGGGCAAACGCCTGCTTTCAATCCCAGTGTGGCTTCCTTCTGGACATCCCTTCTTTCCAGGACAGAATTCCAGCTTCATCTTGGCAGCTTGGCTGCTTTTCGCCTCCAGAAGTCGTATCATGCCTTATTGTCAGATCCCATTTAATCTGCACCGACTATTATGTTGGATCATTCGGCTGAAGCTGACTCCAATGTTATATTCATTTTGACTTTTCTTTTGCAGACGGTTTTTGTCACAGTGCAATTTGTTTGGGGGCAGGATGGAGTCTATGATTATAGGCTACCATTACATTAGTCAGGACAAACCTTAACGTTCACAGCTGTTTCTCTTTTGTGGTGCATTTTAAAAGTTGTGTTTTATTAAAATTTTTCATGAAAAATATATATCCATGTCTCATCAACAATGAAGATAGGGAAGTTATTTTACAGGTTTCGTAATCAATATGTGAACTCAAATTGTGAAGAACCATCTTGATTTTCTGCATTACCATTGCATACCGATACCCACAGTGGGAGGACTCTGAAGTCTATGATGAAATAACTAAATAGAAAGATATGTTTACATACAAGTTTTATATTTGAGGCTACATTTTATTCATGAAGTATATTAAGGCAGTTGTTTAGAATCTCCTTAGATAGGAACTAGATGTAATACACATAAAAAAGTAAGATCTCATTAAATACTCATTAATAATCCATCAGTTTGAACAGAATTGTTAAGGAAAGTTTAATGTCTTACTTGAAAGCTGATCAAACATGCTCACAACAAGCATCATTGTTGCAGTGGATAATGGATAAATGTGGAGCTTTTGAAGAATAGTAGATATTTTCACCTTAAAATAAAGGACAATGTGATACTAAATCAAGACTAAATTTCAAAAAACTTTAAAAATCCATTTAAAAGTCCTTTAAAAGTTTACTACTCAGCTTCTAGGTGTGGTCTATGACATTTCCTTTATTTTACACGAGTGTGAAAACTTACAGAGGCTTTGACTTCTCCTCATTTTTTAGTACCCAAGTAAGTAATTATCCATTCATACTACTTCCTACCCAAACTACAGCACAGTTCTGTATAGTTTGTTGAGATCTATAGAGTACTCCTGTGATGTTTTGGAAGCCAATGCAATACATGAGTAGAATCTTACATTTCTTTGTAGAGTAACTGAACAAAAGAGAAAGAGGATCTCTCAGAGTTGGTGCCCTTCACTTAACAGCAGGGCATCTCTGAACTAGTGCATGGCAATTTTCTATTATTGACAGAATTTGAAACTTTTATAACACAATGAGTCATTTTTTCTCAGTATTCTTCATATTTATATCTGACTTAACTATTACAGTTTTTGTGCCATATGTTCACAGATTTTGGAATATGAAAAATAGCCCTAAACAGTAATACTTGCTTACCAAATAGATAGATATGACTTAGAGAAAAAAATGAAAACTCTGCTGGAGGTGGACACTCAATGACGTGGAAAAGGATTGTGACGTAAAACAATAAAACATTGTAAAGTAATGTACAATATAAATTTCTCTTAATTAAAATAAATGATGACGTATATTACTCTACGAAAAAAGTAGAAATGAATGCCAAACATCTTACTAGTAAGAAAAGCAAAATTCTATTCCATAATATATATATATATATATATATATACATACATACATACATACATACATACATATATATTTGGTTTTTTGAGACAGGGTTTCTCTGCGTAGTTTTGGTGCCTGTCCTGGATCTCACTCAGTAGACCAGGCTGGCCTCGAACTCACAGAGATCTCCCTGGCTCTGCCTCCTGAGTGCTGGGATTAAAGGCGTGCGCCACCACTGCCCGGCCAAGAATATTTTTCACTGATTTTGTGGCCAGAAATATTCTCATAAAACATGATGGAGAATGCACAGTCTTTTTGCTGTTGTGTGCAATGTAGGAAATTGAACTGAGGGAGTATCATAGCTAGGAAATAACCTTATCACTGAGCTGCGTCCCCAAATCTCTTTATTTTTAAGAGTTTATTTTTAAGAATGTATATTCTGAGTGGTTTTTTTCATTGAAATTTTTGATAAAACTAACCAATGAAACCAGGTATTCCTGAAGTGTCCTTTGTGAGAAAATTTGTGTTTGATTTATGTAATAAGAACTACTCTTATGTTCGGATTCCTCCTGTATTAGATTTGGTCCTTTATAAAATACAGTGGGATGCACCTTGAGCAGGCAATGAATGGAAGGAAAGATTTGGGGGAGGAAGGGAGGGAGATATGACAGGCAGGCTGCAATTATATTCTCTATTCAGTTACTTAAGGACACATGACTAGTATGGCCTGTGTGCTAAAACAATAAATAAAAAAATGCCTTGTTTAAAACATTTGAAATAAAGGTGTAAGAGTTCAGTTATATCCATGTGCCTGTTTTCCTAAATTGAATTCAACAGCTCCTGGGACCTAAAAAAAAATCAACTTTGGTTTGTAGAAGCTTTATACTATAAATATTACTTGGGACAGCACATAGTGAATGCCAAGTTGTCGTCTTAGTTAAGTTTTTTTTTTTTCTCTGTGTAGCCCTGGTTATCCTGGAACTTGCTCTATAGACCAGGCTGGCCCAGAACTCACAGAGATCTGTCTGCCTCTGTCTCCCAAGTGCTGGGTCTCCCAAGTGCTGTGATTAAAGGCGTGAGCCACCACCTTCTGGCCTTAATTAAGGTTTTTAAAAAGCTGACTCATTTGCAGTGTTCCTTTTTATTTTTCAGATGAAAATTTCTGTGTGCTTCATGAATGTTTATTTCGATTTTAAATATTGACACATAAAACAAGCATTTACAATTTATGAGGTCTCAATAAACCAAGCCCTTTTGACATGGCTAGGAAGGACTGCGTTCTGTTTGATCTGTGGAGAGCAGAAATGAGGAGGTCGAAGGTGCCAGAGTCTTATGATAATAGTTCTAAGACAATCTGTGTGCTTTTCTGAATCTGTAGGACACATAGTCTCAGTTTCTTACAGGACGGCCAGCTCACTGGTGTGTCCTTGAATTTATCTCTCCTCTTCATTGTCACTCTTCTTCTCTAAGGTTACTTCCTTAAATAAACTTCCTTGAATTCTACCCCTAGCCTAGGAGTTATTGACCACTGATAGCTGCTAGGGGAGGGAGAGTAAGTTTTCTTTGGGGATATGGTCCCTGAGAGGCTCTCCATGCTTCAGAAGATGATCCAACATACATGAACATATGATTGGTATGAAGCTCACTCAGTGCTTAAAATAAAATGGTACATGAAGTTGGTAGGGGAAAGTGGTAAGAAGCTAGAGAAGGGATGGGGTGTGAGGGGAAGGGAGTGAATTTTATCCAAATGAATTATGCACGTGTGAAATTCTCAAACAATAAAAAAAGACAAAAAAATAAATAAACTTTCTACAAGTAAGCCTCTGTGTCATGTTTCACTTTTTAAAAGATGATTACAGCTAAACAGTATGGAAGGGTGTATAAGAAGTCATTCCTTGCACAAAAGTCTTATATGCAACGTAAGTTTTTAATTTAACACATGCGTAAAAACTGCTCTTAGCATTGTAATATGTTTGACTCATGTGACCTGCCTGAGGAACACATGTCCAGTGCCTGCCTTCCAGCACCTTTCCAGGCTGCCCCCTTAGTTAAGGATCCCAGACTGGGAATGCTAACCCCACCCATCCCTGCTAATCTCCCTAGGAGGAGAACCTAGACCTTGCAGCCAACTCCACCTACCTCTGCCAGCTCCACCCATCCCTGTCTAGCATGCTTGACCCCTTCCCTAGACAGAAACACTCCACACCTGCAGAAGTGTTATGATGTCTGGTGTTTTATTTATCTACTTTAGTAATGTGGGCTCTAGGCACCAAACACAGGTTCTCATGCTTGCAAGAGAAACACATCACTGGTTGAGCTGCCTTCCCAAGGCCCCAGGCACTGTTTCATTAAATATGTTTTCTGTGAGCCTGTTTCTTCTTCTCTTTCCTTCTGGAATTATCACAATGTGCACACTAATTCCCTTGGTGGTTTTCCAAAAATCACATGGACCTTTTCATTTTCATTCTCCTTCCTCTTCTAAGTGTACAACTTCATGGGACTTGATTTTGAATTTGATGATTTCCCTCTTTATTTGATAAAGTCTGCTTCTAAAACTGACTACTAAATTAGGTAGTTGAGTTAAAACTGCAGCTTACTCTAGCTAATACCTTAATATCATATCTTTTATACTATTCTTGAAACTTTCCCTAAAGCTTAAAATCATCTTGACAGATGTGAGTTTTCTTGGTGTAGCTTTGTATCGAAAATCAATGAGCTCCATATGTGAGAGTTTACAATCAGTGTACTTACTGTCAACATGAAAAAGAAATATTATACATAGTATCTAATAAATTGAAAAGGATATAACATTACATATATGGGTTATTTGTATAAAGTACACGTCCTCAAATAATGATAACTATCAAGCAAACTTAAATTGAGATTCATTGTGTAAAATACTTGACCTGCAATCCCAAAACTACCGATGTTATAAAACCCCAAAAAAGAAAGATAATTAAATAGAGGAGGCAGACTGAATAAGAACATCTACACAGGATGTCAGGAATGTTCCTGAAAAAGGAAAAGCATTGGGGCAGAACAAAGCTGAATTGGAAAAAATGTCTGTAGATAAGCTAATATGATAATAGTGTTAACCTGCTGAATTTGATGATTGCACTAAGCTTATTGAAGAGATTATCATGGTAATATGTTCAAACCATAAATTAATTTTCCCTACGATTGTCACAGACAATAGTCACAGACTTCCAGACTTCAAAATGATTTTAAGAGGAAAACACTTAAGTAACTGCACAGTAAAAACACAAGCTGATCAAGCAAATTGGAAGGGGTGACTCTTTAGGCAGCTGGAGGGAGATAAATACAGAAGAAGTTGGGAAGAAGGTAAAAAAAAAATCAGGGTATAAGTGACCTGAGAGGGAAATAGGGAAAAGGGTTCCTCTTTGGGGAGGGGAGTGACATAAAAACAGAAAAAGATAGGAGGAGGAGGAGGATAAAAAAACAAGGGTGTATGAAAAAGCAACAAGAAATCATGCTATTAACTACTTACTTAAAAACAATGTGCATAATTCAGGGTATAAATACACATATATAATTTTGTGAACTTTTCTCCTCTGAACTGATGATACTCCCTTCAAGAACCAAAGACCATCTTAAAAAACAACAACAACCCAATACCAGACACAAAAGAGCCCCCTTTTGAGTTGTTGGCCGGGGATATCTAAGAAACTCCCCAAACATACAGCCTATTGCTGAAGACACCATGCACTTCAGAAACACGGTCCAGAGATCTCCGAGTTGGGACTGCTCTGAGTGTATCCTGCCTGAGGATTAATTAAGGTAACAGTCATGCTTCAAAAGGAGAAGGGCAATCAACAGTTATACCCAACTATGATGCCTTTGAACCACATCAAAGACAATCATAGTATGATAACCCTATGTGTGCAGGAGTGGTACACATACCTTGGTGGTAACCCACAGTTCTGTAATTGGATTTAAGACCCACTCAACAAGGAGGAAACTATAACTGTTACTGGAGATGTAGCTTACTATTCAGTGCTAGTGAAGTCATGGTTATTGGAGGAGAATCTACAAATTCTTATGTACCAAACCAGCATAATCCTTAACAACTACTTACTAAGATTTATCATTATACACACAGGTAAGTGTAGTCTTCGACCTTCATCAAGAAAATTTCTCTTTGAAGCAAATGGAGATAACTACCAAAAACATCCAACAATGGAAAAACAGAGTTGTGGAGCCCAGTCCAAATGAATACATCTATAAAACACTACTGGCCAGGGAACATTGAAGAAGAAGACATTGAAAGATTATAAAAGCCAGAAGATCAGGGAGTTTGATGTAAGATTGTGTCTCCTAGTAGTATCAGAAGCTACATACATCAAGTCTCACTAACATGATTGCACAAACTTGAGCCGAACAAGGACAAAACCAGCAAACATGCCACACTGGATGGGGGAGAGCCCATGAGTCCTCAAGCCTACACTAAGTATTATAGGCAACTGAGTAAAACCAGGAACAGGAAAGATGGTACTCCCAGGGAAGAACACACCAATTGGTTGTCTAGTGCCAAATGTTGGCCTTGACAGCATTCATATAAGTGATATTATATGGACTGAGAATGCTATATTTAGGAATATATATGTATATACATATACTTATATGAATCATAACAATTGAGGCAAAAAGAAGCCACAAATTTGAAGGAGGGTGGATAAGGGTATATGAGAGAGTTTGAAAGGAGAAAAAGAAAGGGAAATATAATTATATTATAATATAATCTCAAAAATTAAAAAAAACTGTGCTGAATGAGCAAATAATTGGAAAAGAGAAGGCTTCACAATGTTAACTATATGAAATGAATGCAAGAACAGGTCTAAGAAAAAGAAATGTAGCAATGAAATACACGTCAAAGCATATGGGAGAAACTGACATATCCAAATGATGTTACTTTAACTGAGAAGGGGAATAAAGAGTGTATTTAATAAGTAGCTCCTTTTCAATTAATAGTTCATATAGAAAATAAATTTACTTTTATTTCTTAAATATAAACTTCAATTCCAACTGGATTAAACATACAATATGACCATAGGACTTCTTTAAAATGATACGAAAACATGAATCAATAAGAAAGAGACAATCCAATGGGAAAAAGACAAATGCCAGTATAAACCTTCCCATAAAGTGGCCAGTAAGGAAGTTATAAAATGCTCAAACTCACCAGAAATCAAACCATTAAATATGAGCAATCTGGAAAGGTTGAGTTTTGCTGAAATGTGGAACAGAGAAAAATCATATAATATCATTTGGATATGACTTTATAAGGTCATGTTAGAGAAAAGCTAGCAGTATTCAAAAGTTGGATATTTTTGTACTCTGATCTAACAAGTCCTTTCTAGACAGTCATCTGCATAAAATACATAAGAATCTTAATAAAATTGAACATAATTGCCTGAGTTTTCAATGACAATAAAGTGAAATAGAAGAGACAAAGAAATACATTGAAGTGTAGAAATACAAGTTATTATATAGTTTGGGAAAGAATTGAAGGGATCATCACAAAAAATGAGGACTCTCAGAAATATGTTGAGCCAAAATAGCAAGATAATGAATAACACATGCAGTGGGATGACAGTTACACTTATTGTTCAGAACAAGCAAAATACTAATAAAGAGGTTGGAGGATATATAAAGCAAAAATAAATTATGAACATCAATTCAGACTAGATGGTTTTGCCAAAAGAAGGGGAGCACATAGAGGAATAAAAAGCATTGCTAATTCTTTATTCAAATCTTTCCTCTCTCTTCACACAACTATTAAGTGGAATTACACCCCAGAGCCTACTGAAACTATCCATACTAGCTCACTGGCTTGTCCTGCTCTCTTTGTACCTACTCATGGAAAGCACAATCAAGGTTCTTGCCCAGTTATCCCCTTCTGCCTGCTGATGCATCTTGCTGCTTATCCACACAGTGTCTGTGGAAGAATCACTTTTTTGGGGATCTGCTAGCATAACAACCTGTCTCTTCAATGTCATTGCCTCTCTTATATTTACCATACTTATACAAGAACAATCACCCAAATGGAGCAGTTTAATACTGTTATAAAACGTCTCCATTACATAGTTTCATGTTATATTAAGACTCCGAGGAAAGTAGTTGAATCCCTTTCCTATTTTGTAGAGCAATAAAAGTTTACAAGAGTAAAATAACTCAGAATTGCAGAGATGAGTGGGCAGAATTCCCCCAACTACATCAGCTTAATAGAAGAATCAGCTTTTGCATCTATGCTTTAGAGGAATCAGATTTGCTTCAAATTATGTGTGTGTGTGTGTGTGTGTGTGTGTGTGTGTGTGTGTGTATGTGTGTGTGTGTACTTTTGGTTGAGGAGTTCAGGATGTATTAAGCAATGTCACCATATGCAGAAAACTGTCATAGAAAATTGTGCCATTTCCATACTTTTAAGTTTTATTTCTTGGACACATTTTCACTTTTTCCTCCTAATCTATCTCCTTTCAAGACCACTGTCATGGAAGCTTGTGACAGCAAATGTCTTATATACTGTTATTTCTCATGATGCTGGAAAGCTGTACTCTTTTCCCACTGTTTAGAAAGCCCATGGTAGAATTTGCATACATAGCTAAATTAATCTCCAATATATGAAGCCTTATATATGAAAACTCAAGACTGGAAATATGATGCACAATCACTTACTCTGTCTTGACTTCACCAAGTGGAAAGAACTGATTTAACCAGTGAGAACCACATATACTGCACCCTGTTCATTTGGTCGTTATACCCCAGATTCTCTGTAACTACAGCCACCTGCTTATTCTTTGCCTCATGTAGTTCATCTGTTAACCAATATCAGATCAGTGGCTCTTTCTTCCTTTCTAAGCTGACTTTGCTGACTGTTTTGTGGTGTCCATGAATTTGACTTAGATGTTTCATGGACCAAACATTAGAAAACTGTGTTTAGTAACACCAAAAGACGTGAACAGGGGATAGGGTGCAGTAGGAAGAAGGGGAGACTCACAGGGCCATGAGAGTATAATCAGAAGGTATTATATGCATGTATCAAACAATAAAAATTATTGAAAATAATCAATACTGATGAATTATGCCATATTCATGGTACAACAAAGGAAGTACAACCAAACGTATTATTCAAATATGGCATAAGATAAAGCAAATTACATAGTTTAGGAAACATTCTTTAAAATTTACCCAAATGTGTACTTCTTTAAATTTTAGGTCAAAATGTTTTTGTAATATTGTTTACATATTATATTTTTGGAGAAAATATTTTCTTATAAACAGACTCATATAGGAAAATAGACATTTTTAACATTAAACAATAAGGTAAAATGTTTAAAATACTTGGAATAAAGAAATAGATCAATCAGTACTGCAAAACAGTCAGGAACTTAAGAAATATTATATAGCAACTGATCGGACACATTCACCAGATGAAGCATATAACACAGTAAACATATAAGAAATTGATGAATGTAGGTTTGAGAAGACAGAGGACATATCCAATCCACTGCATACAGAGGGGATAGTGTAGGAAATACATGGGTCACATACATTTTAAGGTAGTAATAAAGTGTTCTCTGAGTAACTCTAACAGGCATCTCCTATTAGCCCAAGGGCTACTTCTCCTAGAGCAACAAGTAATCTGAATGCAGACCCATACCTCTCCAACTGCTCCTAAGATCCAATTCCTTCTCCAGATCTGTAACAGGAAATCTTCTGTGGTCTCCTTTTCCTATCTGACCCCATCCCCAATGGATCATAAAGATCTTCTCCTCCAACCTCCCTCCCCCAAGTCTTCCCAGTTACCCAGCCTCCAACATCAATAAGCATTCCCTGTGGACATACCAGCTGGACACCCAGGAAAAGAGGCAACACATAGCCAGCATACTCTCTGAAAACACAAAGAAGAAACAGAAACTAAGGAACAAAACACTCACCCCCCCAAAAAAATTCAGAAATCAGCATCTAGACCTATAATCACCCTAAACCCAGATGTCAAGACACCAGCATAAAAACATTATTAATAAGAGCCAAGGCAATGTCTCCACTATAGCCCAGCTATCCTACTACAGCGGGCCCTGAATATTCCAGTATAGCTGAAGCACAAGAAAATGACCTTAAAACAGCCTTTATGAATATGATAGTTTCTTAAAGAGGAAATTAATAAATCTCTTAAAGAAATCCAGAAAAACACAAATAACAATTAGAGGAAATAAATAAACATCTTAAATAAAGCCAAGAATCTACAAAAAATAGTTGAAGGAAACAAATAAAACCACTCATGACCTGAAAATGGAAACGGAGTCAACACAGAAAACAAAAACAGAGGGAATTCTGGAAATAAAAATAATTAGGAATTCAAACAGTAACTACAGTGGCAAGATTCACCAACAGAATACAAGAGATGGAAGAATCTCGGGCATTGAAGATACATTAGAAGAAATGAACACGTCAGTCAAAGAAATTGTTAAATCTAGGAAATTCTTAACACAAAACACCCAGGAAATCTTGGACACCATGAAAAGACCAAACCTACCAATAATAAGAATAGAAGAAGAATCTTAGCTCAAAGGCCAATAAAATATTTTCAACAAAATCATAGAAGAAAATTTTCCTAACCTACTAATCTAAAGAAGGAGCTGTCTATAAAGAAACAAGAAGAACACAGAACACCAAATAGATTGAACCAGAAAAGAAAGTTCCCTCAACATAATAATCAAAACACTAAACATATAGAGCAAAGAATATTAAAAGCTTCAAGGGAAAAAAGAACAAGTAAAATATGAAGACGGATCTAATAGAATTACACCTGACTTCTCAATGGAGATTCTAAAAGACAGTAGGGCCTGGATAGATGTGCTGCATACTCCAAGCGACCACAGATGTCATCTACTATACCTAGCAAAACTTTCAATCACCATAGATGGAGATAATAAGATATTCCATAATAAAGTCAAATAATATCTATCTACGAATCCAACCCTACAGGAGGTACTAGAAGGAAAACTTCAACCTAAGGAGATGACCTACATCCATGAAAACACAGGAAATAAATAACCTCACACCAAAAAGCCAAAAGAAGAAAAGCACATTCATGCATGCATGCACATACATGCATACACACACAAACACATTACCACCATCACAGCCACCACCACCACCACCAAAATAAGATGAATCAATGATCATCAGTCATTGATATCTCTCAATATCAATGGTCTCAATTCCCCAATGGAAAGACACAAAGAGAATAGATATGAAAATAGGATCCTTCTACTGAATCCAAGAAACACATCTTAACATCAAGGATAAATATTACCTCAGGTTAAAAGGTTGGAAAAAATAATACAAGCAAATGGACCCCAAAAAGCAAACTCATGTAGCCATTTTAATATCTAGCAAAATAGACTTCAAACCAAAACTAATCAAAGAGATGGGGAAGGACACTACATACTCATCAAAGGGAAAATCCACCAAAATGATATTTTGTTTTTAATATCTATGTCCCAAACACAAGGGCATCCAAGTTTGTACAAAACAAAAACAAACAAAAACCAAAAACAAAAACAAACAAAACACAAAAAACAAAAAATACAAAAAACCAAAAACTACTGTAGCTTAAATCACATATTGACCTACAATGATAATGAGTCTTCAATACCCTACTCTCACCAGTCAACAGGTCATCCAAGTAAAAAACTAAACAAAGAAATAATGGAGCTAACAGACTTTGTAAACCAAATGGACCGAACAGGTACTTATAGAACATTTCACCCAAACACTAAAGAATATACCTTCTTCTCAACACCTTATGGAACGTTCTCCAAACTGACCATGTACTTTGACACAAAGCAAGTCTCAACAGATAAAAGAAAACTGAAATAACTCCCTGCATCCTATCAGACCATCAGTGATTAAAGCTGAAAATCAACCACAGCAGAAATAACAGGAAGTTTTAAAACTAATGGAAACTGAACGACTCTCAACTGAGTGATAACTGGGTCAAGTGAGAAATAAGAAAGAAATTAAAGACTTCCTGGAATTCAATGAAAATGAATTCACAACATACTCAAACTTAGAAGACACAATAAAAACAGTGCTATGATGAAAGTTCATAGCACTAAGTGCCTTCACAAACAAGCAAACAACAAAAACCTGAAGAAATTTCCTACTAGCAACCTAACAGCATACCTGAAAGCTGTAGAGCAAAAAGAAGTAAGCACACCCAAGAGGAGTAGATGGAAGAAATAATCAAACTTGAGAGCTGAAATCAATAAAATTGAAACAAAGAGAACAATACACAGAATCCATAAAACAAAGAGTTGGTTCTTTGAGAAAATCAGCAAGATAGACACACAGACAAACCCTTATTCAAACTAACTAAAAGACACAGAGAATATTCAAATTAACAAAATCAGAAACAAAAAAGGGAGACATAACAACAGATACTGAGGAAATCTAAAGAAAATTATGGACATATTTTAAGACCTGTACTCCACTGAATTGTAAAATCTAAAAGAAATGAATAATTTGCTTGTCAAATTATTAAAATATTAAACCAAGATCAGATAAACAATTTAAATAGACTCATAACCTCTAGTAAAATAGAAGTCATTAAAAGTCTCCCAACCAAAAGAAAGCCTAGGGTCAAATGGTTTTAGCACAGGAATGTTCAATACTTTCAAAGAAGAGTTAATGTCAAACTCCTCAAAGTATTCTATCACAAAATAGAAACAGAAGGAACATTGCCTAATTCATTTTATGAGTCCACAGTAACTCTGATAACCAAACCACATAAAGATCCAACAAAGAGAATTACAGACCAATATCCCTTATGAATATATGTGCCAAAATACTTAGTAAAATACAAACCAAATCCAAGAACATTTCAAATAGATCATTCACCATGAACAGGTAGGTTTTATCCCAGAGATGCAAGGATGGTTCAACATGTAAAAATCAATATATTTAATTTACCATATAAACAAATTGAAATAAAAAAACCTATATGATCATCTCATTAGATACAGAAAAGGCCTCTGAGGAAATCTAACATTCCTTCTTGATAAAAGTCTTGACAAGATTGGCAATACAGGTGACATACCTAAACATAATAAAGGCAATATACTGCAAACGAATAGCCAACATCAAATTAAATGGAGAGAAACTCAAAGCATCAAATTACACTAAGTTCAGGAACAAGACAAAGCTGTCCACTCTCTCCATATCTTTTCAATATAGTTCTTGAAGTTCTAGCTAGAGCAATAAGACAACTAAAGGAGATCAAGGGGATACAAATTAGAAAGGAAGAAGTCAAAGTATCATTATTCACAGATGATATGACAGTATACATAATTGACTTAAAACATTCCACCAAGGAACTCCTACAGCTGATAAACACCTTCAGTGATGTAGCTAGATACAAGATTATCTCAAAAAAGTCTGTAGCCCTCCTATACACAAACAATAAATGGGCTGAGAAAGACATCAGGGAAAGTAATCAAATAAAATAAGATGTCTTAGTGTAACTCTAAATAAGCAAGTAAAAGACTTGCATGATAAAAACTTCAAGTCTTTGAAGGAAGAAATTGAAGAATATGCCAAAAGGTGAAAATATCTCCCATGCTCATGGTTCCTAGGATTAACATAGTAAAAATGATCATCCTACCAAAAGCAATCTACAGATTCAATGCACTCTCCATCAAAATCCCAACACAATTCTGTACAGACCTTGAAAGGAAAATTCTCAACTTCATAAGGAAGAACAAAAAACTCAGAAGAGCTAAAACAATCCTGAGCAATTAAAAAACTGCTGGTGGTATCACCATCCCTGATTTCAAATTGTACTTAGAGTTACAGTATGGAGGCCCACAAAGGTTCCTAGTGAGATCAGAGCTTGCTTTACCCAGCAGAGCTGCATTAGAGGATTGCTTGACCACGTGCATGGTTACAAGGTGATTGAAAGGGTCTATACTTGGCTGTGCTAGGGAGAGGTCTTTTGCTCCACCCCTTGGCATTCCTATAAAAAGCCGTTTAGAAGAGACACTGAAGAGGCTCGTGGATTAGGATCCAGGCCCTCCCAAGGCTATCCTGTGTTTCTGTAACTCTCTCCCCTCTGTCCTTCTATCTAAATCTCTTATCCCTCTCTCCTCAAGAGTACCCTTGGCGGGAGGGAATTGGGAGCTGGTCCCTCATACTATAGTAATAAAAGCATATGGCATTGACATAAAAACAGACAGTTTGACTAGTGGAAGGATTGAAGTCAAATTGAAGACCCAGACTTAAATCCATGCCCATTTGGATACCTGATTTTTGATGAAGAAACCAGAAATATACAACGGAAAAAAAGACAGCATCTTCAACAAATGGTGCTGGTCAAACTGGATGTCTGCACGTAGAATAATTCAAATAGATCCATATTTATCATCCTGCACAAAACTCTAGTCCAAGCAGATCAAATACCTCGACATAAAACCAAATACCTTGAATATGATAGAAGAGAAAGTGGGAAATGATGTTGAGCACATTGGTACAGAAGATGATTTTCTGAACAAAACACCAATAGTGTAGACACTGAGATCAACAATTAATAAATGGTACTGCATCAAACTGAAAACTTTCTGTAAGGCAAAGGACACTGTCATTTGGACAAAGAGGCAGTCTACAGAATGGGAAAAGATTTTTTTTTTACCAACTCCACATCTGATAGAGGATGAATATCCAAACTATATAAAGAACTCAAGAAACTAGATATAAAAAAACAAGAAATAACCCAATTGAAAATGAGGTGCAGATCTAAGCAGAGAATTCTCAATATAAGAATTCAAAGTGACTGAGAAATGTTTAAAGAAATGATCTATATCCTTAGCCATCAGGGAAATGCAAATCAAAATGACTATGAGATTCCATTTTATATTTTAGATGGCTAAGATCAATAGCACAAGTGACACCTCATGCTGGTGGATGTGGAGCAAGGGGAACACTCCTCCATTGCTGGTGGGAATGCAAACTTGTACAGCCACTATGGAAATCAATATGGTGATTTCTCAGAAAAAAAATGGAAATCAATATAACTATATCACTCCTGGGTGTACACCCAAAGAACACACCACCCTCCTACAAGGACACTTGCTCATGTATGTTCACTTGCACCTTTATTCATAATTGCTAGGAACTGGAAACCACCTAGGTGTTTCTTAACAGAAAAAAATGGATTTAAAATAATGTTACATTTACGCAATAGAGTATTGCTCAGCTGTTAAAAAAATGGCATCATGAATTTGCAGATAAGTGGATGGAAGTAAAAAAGTCATTCTGAGTGAGGTAGCCCAGACCCAGAAAGACAAATACCTTATGTATTCACTTATAAGTAGGTTTTAGCTGTTAAGCAAATGATACCAAGCTACAATTTACAGACAAAGAGGTTAGGTAAAGAGGAGGGTTCTGGGGGAAATGCATGGATCTCCCTGGGACAGGGAAATAGAATAGATTTTACAGGTGGACTCAGGGTGGGTGGGGATGGGCACAGGAGGGATCTGGTAGTAGGGAGATGGGATGGAAGGAAAAAATGGGGAGAAATGGCTAGAATCATGGGGTTGTGTGGAAACTGCTAGCACCATGCATTTACATGCAAATTTCATTTTTCCTAACAGCTAAATAATACTTCATTGTGTAAGTGCACCGAATTTTTATTATCCATTTGTCAGTTGATGGACAACTATGTGGTTTCTGATTTCTGGATACCCATGAATAGAGCAGAAATGAACATGTATGAGCAAGTATCTCAGGAGTCAGATATAAAGTCCTTTTGCTGTATACCCAAGGGTGACATAACTGGACCACGAGGTCGAAAATTTCTTAGCTTCCTCAGGAATCTCCACCATTATTTCCACAGTGGCTAAACCAGTTTTCACTCCCATCAACAGTGAATAAGTGCCCCCCTTCCCTCCATCCTTGTCAGCATGTGTGGTCACTTGTTTTTATTTATCTTGGCCTTTCTGACTGGGGTGAGGTGAAATCTCAAAGTAGTTTTAACTTGAACTTTCTTTATGGCTAAGGGTGTTGAGCATTTCTTTAAGTGTTTCTTATCAATTTGTTTCATCCTTTGAGACTTTCCACTCAATTCTGTACCTGGATTGTTTGTTTTCTTGATGTTCTGTGTTTTCTTATTTTTGGTTTTTTTGTTTGTTTGGGTTTTTTGTGTTTTTTTTTTCTTTTTTTTTTGCTATAAAGTTGAAACTAGAATAGGAAGATTAAATTGGGAAGAGGATGGGAGAGCAGGGTAAAGGAGAGAAGAAAGGAAGAAACAACAAATACCAAAGGACGATTTCAAGGAATCTCTAGTGCAAAAGTCTCAGTGAGGGTTTCCCAGGTACCTGAGACTGGGGAGATGGCATTGCTAATAAGTACTTCTGGCACAAGCATATGGACCTAAAGTTGGATCCCAACATTCATGTAAAAGGCCAAAAGCTTGCGTGACAGTGTGGACCTCTTATTCCAGTACTACCTAAACCAACAGAGACTTCAAATAGTGAGGTAGAAGTTCTTGGAAGTTTATAAATGATGAGGGCAGAAATATTTACACTAAATAAGGTATTTATTTAAGTATGTTAATTATGATGGCATAATTATCATGACTTTCTCTGAATGCTGGGAAGTAAGCATTGATAACTGCAAGTGAACACTACTAGTAGAATTGGTGACTGTCACTTTAAACAAATTATTTAAACCCTCAGGACTCTAACTGCTTTTATAGAGACAATTGATGATTGAAACTTTAATATATAGGTTTTGGGAATGTTAGTCACATAATTGAAAGGGAAAACGAAAAAAAA
>CABHPH010124996.1:0-11427 GCA_902168325.1 Peromyscus nudipes
GTACAAGGCAAGCTGCTGCTCCAGGATGCTTGGCTCACCATACCACCAATGCCGTGCAGGCCTTAGGATTTAGAATACTGTACCATAGTTGATTTTTGCAGAAACATTGCAAAGTTTGCTGTTCATTTTTTTTTTCTTTTTGAAAACATCCTGGTGGTAATTTATAAACTCAGTGTGAGCTAACCATCTAACAAGGATTCTTTATATTACCAATGTGATACAACAGAACCACAAAGGTAGAATCTTCATCACCCTCAAGTGTGCATCAGAGAGGCTTGGCAGGCAAGAGTGCACACTGCTTTTACAGAGGACCCACAATCAATTCCTAGCCTGACCCACATCAGGCAGCTTATAGCTGCCCATAACTCCAGTTCCAGGAGATCCCACTCCCTCTTCCAGCTTCCTTAGGCACCATCTTGAACATGATGCAGAGACAAACAGGCACATATACATAAAAATAGAAAATAACAAATCTTTGTAACTTTGTACAAAATTGAGCTATGTGTACCTTGTACAGCTTTCTCAAACTGTTTCCTGTTGGATAGCTATACTTTATAACTGCTTCATCTCTCCCTTCCTCTATTTCCTGTACCCCCAACAATCACTATTCCTACTTTCTGTGATTTAGAATTTTGGCTGTTATAGAGATCCATGTAAATAGAATCATGCATTATGTTTTCATGACTGACATGTTTCACTTAGCAGAATCTTCCAAAGGTTTACCCATATTGTAACATGCTTTATCATTTCTTATTTCTTAAGGCTAAATGTGTTTTTCACAATGCATTCAATAATCATCAGAAATTTAGGTTTCACATGGTTACTCGGAACAGTGATACAATCAATATGGATATACACATATTTATTTGAAATCCTACTTCAGTCTTAATTGTAGTTTCTAATGTATACACAAAAATAAGATCATGGATTATATAGTAATTCTATTTTAATTATTTGAGGCTCTACCATTCATTTTTCATAATTATTGCACTGTTTTTATATTAATAGTCCATATTCTTGAGAATTTTGTGCATGTATACAATGAAACATTATCACTTCTTCCCCCACTTCCTTCCTTCAACTCCCCTCACCCAACATGGCCTGCTCCCAACCTCCTGTTTGGTTTTGTTGATAACCTGCTAAGTCCAATTAGTGCTGTCCATATGTGCATGGGTGTGGGGCCATCCACTGGGGCATGGGAAACCTACCAGTGGCCATACATTAAAAAAGAGAAGGAAGGAAGAATTATTTTCTTCCCTCCGGCAGCTGTCAACCTACCCCTTCCCCACATTATCGCCCAGGCACAGGGAACATCAAGGAAGGGAAGAAGGGGCAGGAGGAATGTAAGAGCTGGAAGATGAGAAGAAGTGCTATGAAATGAAAACTTCTGGGCTCAACAAGTCAGCAAGAGCTCACGCCAGCCACGGCTGTGTTCACAATATGCACACGGTCACACCATCAGCCCAACTGAAATTTAGGGAGTGCTCTCCAGGCCCCAGTCCTTACTGAGATGCTATTGGCAGGTGATAGCTCCCTCCCTTAACATGTAACTCCTGTCAGAAGACCCCTTTCTAGTGCCTTGGTGTCTTATAGGTAGGGTTCTATTGCTGGGATAAAGCACCATGACCAAAGGATTCTTGGGAGGAAAGGGTTTCTTTCCTCTCCACTTCCACATCAGGTACATCATCAAGGAAATCGGGGCTGGAACTCAAGGCAGAAACATGGCTCAGGCCGGCTCCCCTCCACTGCAGCTAATGTCCTTTGGCTGTTGTCCCATGTGCAAAATTCTGGGGTCTCTGCAACTGGGCTGTACCTTCACTGATAGCCTCTCCTGGACCCTCTTGAGGGACTTGACTCTGTTACTTGACTTAAAGCTTCAACTTCTCTCCAGGACCCCTAGGGCATCTACTGAAATGGAAGCTGTACTTTATTTATCCCACAGCCTCTCCTGGCCTCTCACCGTGGCAAGCCTCAGCTCTCTCCACAACCCCTTCATGTCTTCAAAGCCAGCACCCCCTGGGTGATTCTTACACCGAGTTCAGCTGGCAGCATGAGTTACAGACTTGGCCCCCTTCTATACCACAGCTTCTGTGTACTGACACCGAGGAAATACTCCCAGAAGATTTCACCTCAGTGCTGCTGGTCTCCTAATTGCATCTGATTTCTCAGCCTCAGCTGACCAGAATCAGTTGTCCCCATAAAAACAAAGTTTTTACTCCAGTGGTGATAATTTTTGTTAATTACAGCTGATTCTTAATCCCTGCTCACCAGATACCACAGATCCTTAACACAAAAATATCACTCCAATGGCCCCGGTGGAGTCTATTAGGCTCTCAAAGCTCACTATCTACTACTGCTATTCTTTCAATTCAAGTAAGAAACCACTTTTAACAATCTTTCAGTGGAGGTCTGGCCATGATAAATGCTCTTAGCTTTTGTTTTTCTGATAAGGTCTTCTTCCTTGGTTTGAAGATTTGATTATTTTAAATAAATAACAATTGTGTGTGTTTATGAAATAGTTAAGCTAGTCAACATATCTGTTACCTCACCAATTTGCCTTTTGTGGGGGTGTGTGAAAAATGTTAGTCACCTATTTTCTAAGTAATTTGAGAATTTATATTATAGTGTTAGGAACCATGGTTCCCATCAAGCAACAAGGAAATTTGTTCCTTCAGTTTAACTGAAACATGGCATCTTTTGATTAAACCCCTCCCCTTTCTCTCCTCCTGTATTCTATAGTATGTATATTCTACAGTTTCTTTCTGTGTTTGTGCACTGACAGATGATTGTCTCTGTGTATTGGCTCTTGTGAGTAACATGAGAGAGCAGGTATCCCTTGAGCTCACTTTTGTCCATTCCTCAGCAAAGGGACCCCGAATGGGAATGCCTGGGTCATGTGGTTCCTACTTTATGAGCCTTCATGCTCTTTCTTGGGAATGACCACTAACTCAGATTCCTTCTAGTAGCTAGCAGTACTCCTTTTTTCTATATCCTCCCCAACTTCTGTTTTCATCTTTCAAAATAATAACCATTGTAATGGGTGTGGTGAAGTATTGTGGTTTTAATTGTCATTTCTGTGATGATTTGAGTTGTTGACCAGTTTTCATATAAATTGGTTTGTTTGTTTGTTTGTTTGTTTGTTTGTTTGTTTGTTTAAGGTCGGGTTTGACACTGCAACTCAGGCTGGTCTAGAATGCACTGTGTCCCTATTTGGCATCAGACCGTAGCAATCCTTCTTCAGCCTACTGAACACTAGGACTACAGATGTGAGTCACCATGCCTGACTTCTATTGACTATGTGCTCAGACCCTTTGGCCATTGTTTAATTGAGTTATTTATGTACTGTTGTTTGAGTTCCTTATACAGTTTGTATATTGTCCCTGTGTTGGGCATATGGTTTGAAGCACTTCTTCCAACCGATTTCTGT
Organism: Peromyscus nudipes; assembly: GCA_902168325.1. Lineage (NCBI taxonomy): Eukaryota > Metazoa > Chordata > Mammalia > Rodentia > Cricetidae > Peromyscus > Peromyscus nudipes. The sequence continues at coordinate 3,428 of CABHPH010124996.1, forward strand.
TCTCTTACTCTTCATTTTTTGATTTGCTATATAGAGGCCCTTTAGCTTGATCCCATTATATTTGTTTCTTTTTGCTTTTAGAATTTTATAATTTTAACCAGAGAGCAAAAATGCAAAGCATTAGTGATTAAAAACTGAGCAAGACTCAAGTAAATGAAAATATATTCATTGTTTAAATATTAAAAGTATTAGTGTTATTAATATGTCCATAACACCCAAAGAAATCTACAGATTCAATCCAGTCAAAATTCTGAAGTTGTTTTTCATACAGACAGAAGAAGCAATCCTAAGATTTGCATGGAACTGCAAAAAGACCCCAAATAAACCAAGCCTCAAGAGCAAAATCCAATGAAACAAACAGAGCCGAAGACATTATACTCCATGATTTTCAAATACAGTATAATATGTTATAAAGCTACTATAATCAAACAGCAACAGATCACATAAAAATAAATAGAGCCATGAATGAGATAGAAATATACTCACCAGTTTACAGTCACCTGACTTTCAGCAAAGCCATCAAGAGCACTCCATGAGTAAGAGCTTCTTCAATAAATTGTGTTGGGAAAACTAGACATTCATATGTAGACGAATGAAATTGGACTTTTATCTCACCCCATGCACAAAAATTAGCTCAAGATGGATTTTAAAACCTAGAAGTAAGACCTGAATTCAAAACTATATGAAGAAAATATACAAAGAAAGTTCTGCGACATTAGTCTGGGCAGTTATTGCTAGTTAGATCTCTGTTTTTAGCAGATGGTTTTGCCAGAGTGTTCTTGGTTGTCATTATGTTTTTCCACACAACTTCGGATCTACCATCCCATCACTTCTGGTCTCCACAGTTTCTTCTGAGAAGCCATAACCTGGTGATCTGCTCATGTGTAGCATTTGGCAGTCTGTCTTCGCCGCTTTGAACTGATTCTCTTTGCCATTGATTTTCGATGATTTCTTATCAGGTGTCTTTCCTCTGGTTCGCTCTGGGTTTGTTTCTGGGTTTGTTTGAATCCTTTGTTCTACCTGACTTTTTATGTAGGGTGATTTTGATTGTTATTTCTCCAAAGAAGATCTACAATTTTCCCATTCTTCTCTTTCTGGGACTTCTATAATGTGTACATTGCTCCCTGTGAAGTTACCTCAAAAAGTGTCTCATCTTCTTTCTTAGGAAGTCCCCTGACTCAGTAACTTCTAGTAGCATGTCTTTAAGCTTGCAGACCCTTTCTTCTGTTTAACTAGGTTTGCTGGGTAAACCCTTAGAGTGAACTTTCAGCATTGCTGCATTCCCCAGCTCCAGGACTCTCTCTCTTTCCCAGCTTTTGTCTTTGTGTTGATCTTTTAACTTGCTCACATACAGTTTTCTTTAATGTTGCTTACTCTGTCTCTCTGTCCTCTTATAATTCATCAAACTCTGCTAAGATAATTACTTTTAACTTTTTCAGGCCATCAATCTCCATTTCTTTGGGATTGCTTTCTAGAGATTTAATTTGTTGATTTTCTCGGGACATAGTTTTCTGGCTTTTTAATGTAGTTTTTATTTTTATTTGTTATTGTAAACTGTACATTTGAAAAAAACAAAAACAAAACAAACAAACAAAACCCACACATTCCCCCAGACTTTACAGCATAGCATTTTATGGGTCCATCGGGGTAGTAAGTTCATCTGCAGATCTTGGAACAGCTCAAGCTTTGCCTGTGTTTGTATCTTCTCTGGCCTTATGTGATTGTATTCCCAGATAGAATGTTCGTGAATTTCTTTTTTTTTTTTTCAAGTAGCTTATAATTTCTTCCTCCCTCTGGTGTTTGACTGTGGTATTGCAGGTTCTAACATTGCCGCCAAGACAGTCTCTAGGCTCCCTTGGTCTCCATAACTTCCTCAGGAAACTTGAGAGTGTTCTAAGAAATGTAGTTTGTAATAATCAAGACAGATATTCTTAATATTCAACTAAAGGCAAGGGGCCTTCGTTGTGTATGACTCATCTGTCCAGCTGAGTAACAATCACTTAAGAAAATGTTTGAAATTTTACACGTAAGAGGATGGAGGGAGAGGGAAAGAGAATATAAACATAAAAATAACAGGTACCAGAAATACATCACTTCTTTCCATACCCCCAGTCAACTGTGACCAAAACCTTTCACTCATGCAGGCCTATACAGAAAGCCAAAGAAAGCATTACCAGCCCTTCCCGCTCTTCTCATCCCCGCAGTGAGTAATCTGCATGTTAGTGCTTACTCCTGATTGTGCCACATTATAGCAGTCTCCATTGGAGGCAATGCCAAGTCTCTGAGCTCTGAAGCAACCAGCCCTTAAATTTTTATTTCTTCAGTTCCTGCCATCTGCCCACATCCGAATGACATCAGCTCCCTAAGAGCTCTCTCCTGTAACTCACGACAGAGCCAGTCTCTGCCTAGGCAACCCTTCTCAAAATCTAGAGAGTGGCCTTATGCATCCTTTGTCTTCCTCCCTAGGGAGAGCTGAGCTAGTCTGGCTTGGGGGAAGGGATGAGGTACTTGAAATGAATTGGCTTTCTTATTCATGTTCATGTGACTGCTCTTGCTTGAGTGGTCTGGATGCTGCTGCGACATCCTAGCTGATTACGGGAATTCTCATTAAAGCTTTGCAAGCTGCAGATGGATGCTAAGTCATTGCTTGTATAGAACAAGGCCCAGGGCTTCGTAGTCTTCCTTCTTACTGTTGCAAAGGATTTTTAAATTAGGATAAGTAAATCTGGACTCTGTTGTCTTCACTCTGAATTTGCTTTGAGAAGTGAAAACAAATGGACTTAATGAAAATTCAGAAGAAGAAAAGAAGAGATAAATGTTGGGAAAAGAAACGAGAGTGTTCTAAGAAATGTAGTTTGTAGTAATCAAGACAAATACTTTTTTCTTTTTTTATTTAGGAAAATTTTCCACTCATTCTACATACTAACAACAGATTCCCTTCCCATCCCTCCTTTCACTACCCTGCCAGCTTCACCCCCCAAACCACCCTCCATCCCCTCCTCCAAAAGGGTAAGGCCTCCCGTGGGGAGTCAGCAGAGCCTGGTACATTCAGTTGAGGCAGGACCAAGCCCCTCCTCCCTGCATCAAGGCTGAGCAAGGCGTCCCACCATAGGGAATGGGCTCCAGAAAGCCAGCTCATACACCAGGGACAGATCCTGATCCCACTGCCAGGGGCCCCTCAAACAGACCTAGCTGCACAACAAGACAAACATTTTTAATATTCCGTTAAAGGCAAGGGGCCTTCGTTGTGTACGGCTCATCTGTCCAGCTGAGCAACAATCACTTGAGCAAATGCTTGAAATTTTGCATAAACGACAAGAGGATGGAGGGAGGGGAAAGAACATGAACATAAAAATAACAGTGAGCGTGTGAGAGTATAGATTTATTAAGTAGCTTATGAGAGTTTCATAATGTATACATATAACAGACCTTCAGTCTCAGCACCTCGAATATATTCAATGTTTACTGACCATCTATACTTCAATAAACTTGAAAGTAAAGGAAAATATGGCAAATTAATGTCTCTCCTTTTGAAAATCCATTAAAATGAATAAAATTATTTTTAAAATAATGTTCATATAATTTTAAATAATAGGGAGTGAAACAGTGGCAGCTTTCAGGAGGCACTGTGGTAAATGCCTAGCAAAGTGGGAGCAGCTGAATATTGACTCCTAGGGATAGGGCAGGCAAGACCAGAACCCAACTAGGCTACAGAATCTGGGCAGACTCACTGCACCCAAGAGTACAGAATGAGCTGATGACTATTGCGTATCTGAGCAGGAACATCACATGACCCCTTCTCCCCACTTCAGAAGGGTGGCTCCAGACAGCAGACATGGCTAAGTCAGAGCTCCACACGCTGCAAGAGGGGCTCAGGGCCTTGTCATCCTGTTCTACTTTGTACCCTGAGAGCACACCTTTAGGAAGGAACCCTGAGTCCACTATTTGGGGATGGCTGACTTCGGAGAGAATCTTACACAAGTGGTTATGTGGAGCTCTTTCCTGTCAGCTAACAAGATTTCTGCCCAGACACTTCAGGGAATCTTGTATGTGTGTGAATAGACTCTACCCTCCAAAACAATATATTGTAAGCAGTCAGCCAAGGAGCACAGATATTTGAAGACAGGTTAAAATGAAATTATCAGAGACAGAGGTGCAGGGAGGGAGAGAGGGAGGAAGAGATAAGGGAGAGAGACTTATAGGAAAGTACAACAAGTAGTTAAAAATACTGAAAGTAAAAATACTGTATACGGGTCAGGCAATGGTGGTGCACACCTTTAATCCCAGCACTTGGGAGGCAGAGGCAGACAGATCTCAGTGAGTTTGAGGCCAGCCTAGTCTACAAAGTGAGTTCCAGGACAACCAGGACTGTTACACAGAGAAACTCGGTCTCAAAAAAAAATACTATATGTGTATTGCTGTCAAGGAGAAAATGAAAGAAACTATACCCAAGAAAGACCACAATGTTGATTTTAAAATAAGTAGAACTCTTGAAAATTAAATATTCTGTAGTATACTTTAATACTCAAAAGAGCTGGGCATTCGAGTAAAGGAAATTTCTAAGAAAGAGGCAGGAACACTAGAGAAAAAGTAGGCAGTTGCTTCACAATCCTCCATACTCAACTGACTGAAATTCAGAGAGGAAAAACAGGGAAAATAAAAGTAAGAAAAACCTGAAAGGTAGAACTAGAAAATTCTGCAGATTGCAGGAATATAAATGCCTCAGAAAAGGATGAAAAGAGCATGCTCCGCTACACCATGGACTATCTGGGCTCAGAGGGGAGAGGATCCTCCAGGTCAGCAGGAGGAAAGCCAAAAGCAGGTGGAAGACTGAGTCTTAGCAGGGTTTGTATCCCATGGGCACAGTGGCAGTCTGGGAGTGGGCAGACCTGAATGTTTCCAGTATTTTGTAATTGGATATGTCTCCTCTGTATCTATGTACAGTGTAATAGGATAAAGACATTCTTAGATTCAAGATCTCAAAAATCTTCATGTATAGCGTGTACCATAAACAGTGGATCAACAGAGCATTGAAAAGTTAATTTCCTGGAAGTTCAGCTAGGAAAAGAGAAGTAGGTAGTAAGTCTGTTTTCCCAGGCAGGAGGCGGTGGGACAGTGCAAAGCTTTGTCTTTAAGGAGCTGGACCCAGGGGAAGACTTAAGAACTGTTTGTTTCCTGTGTAAGAATTTCAGATCACAGTTGACTTCAGGTAACAGAAACCGAACCTGTTAGTAAGGGTGGAGTCCTGGGCCGCTAGAGAGTGGAGGCTGATTGATGTCTCTGACTGCAGTGTCAGGGGCACACTGGAGTAGAAAAGTCAACCCCTTCCCTGTGTGTGTAAGAACTGAGTCTCCATCTTCTGGAGCAGAAGGACGGGACTCTAGCACATGCAAATCAAGACAGCATAGCAACCTTACTCTGGTGAAATACTGAGTTCTAAAGGAAGGTGCTTTCTGTGGGTGCTGCTGGAGTGGAGATGGGAACCAAGACTCGCCGACAGCTAAGCTTTGAAGGGCTGTTTGAGTTCCTGTTTGGCCCACTTTTTATGTGCAATATACCAAAGAACTTTGAAAATACAGAAGATTGTTGTGATATATTACATATATAAAAAGCATCACTTTAAAAAGAGAAAACTAAAGATTAGAAAAAAGATATGCCAGCTGTTAGTACTTTATCTGAACAAAATGATTTTTCTACCTTTTGTTTCCATATCATTTTAAACTTTTTGCAATAAAAGTGTATTACTAATAAAATTTATACATGTTTTCCAGATGCACACACTTCTAGTCAAGAAAAGGTTTTTTTTTTTTTGTAGCATGGTGCTGTATAGATACTATATTGTACTACTCATGAAGCATGCTTCAATTATTAAATCAAAGAGTACCCACGGCAGGCCTGAGTTACTAGAGGGTGGCAGTGTGCTCAGGCTCCAGCCCTGGAAAGATCTAGGAATGTTTGGACAGGACTTGGCTATGAATAACTGAAGACATAAAAGATTGAAGCCATCCTCTGCACTGAGGCCCCTCCTCTTAAATGAATTCCAATCAAGTGAGAATGAACTAGTGATAACTTTGACTGCAAGGAGGAAGGGAAGAGAATTGAGTCCTTCAGGAACAAAGAACTGTAACCAGTGGATCACAGACAAAAAACCTATTCTACTTTCAACTGTGAACGCTGCCCAGGCTGCTGATAGACAGTGTTACAATGTCATTGTCATCCTCCCTGAGCCAGAGCTGGACATAATGTGGCTCATACCGGCCCTGGCATGTCCACATGTGTTCCTTGTACAAACCAACTAATCCTTGTCATCCTTTATTGTGCTTCCCAGGCCTCACTCAGCTCACAGGCTGATCTACAAAAGAAGAAGCGGCGGGCGCCAGCTCCTCCTCCACAGCCACCACCACCAAGTCCTGTGGTCCCCAGCCGCAAGGAGGATAAGGAAGAGAACAGGAAGAGCACAATGGGTGAGTTGAGTGTGGCCCGCTGTGCGCATGTCTCTGGGATGCCTGCTTTAACACAGGTCTTTAGCACTGTTGTTAACCCTGGCAGTGAACTCCTTGTTAATTATATTAACCCAGAAAACGTATGCTAAAGAAAGAAAGTCTGGAAATGATTAGCTCTGAATTCCCTTAATATCTTATTTACACTGAGGAAGGCGTCGAGGAGGCGAGGATGGTGGGAAGGGTGGCTTGTGGTTAGAGAACCCAGAACCCCAGGAGAATGTGATGAATGGAGCTCATGGTGTGAGTGGCTATGGCAGGTGTCTCTGGAGGATGTCTGTAGAGGCTGTTTGAAAAGTGTTTGTCATTTGAAAGCTACCTTAGACCCCTCATGGTATATACAGGTTGTGCATTCTTAATTTGAATGTCTGAAATCTGAAATTCTTCATAATCTGAAACTGATTGAGCATCAGCATGATGCCACAAATGGAAAAACCTGCACCATGGAGCTTGGTTTCATGAACAAAATTATTTAAAAATTACATGAAATTACATTCAGATTCTATATATAAGGTGTATATTAATTATAAATGAATTTCATATTTAAGTTTGAGTTCCATTCCCCAAGATACCTCATCATGTATATGCAAATGTTCTAAAGTTAGAAAAATCTAAACTCCAAAACACATCTGGCTCTGAGCATTTGGAGATCAGTCTGTGAGTTCCTACTTGAAAATAATCCCCATTTATGTGCTGTTTATGCATTTAGTAAAGCCCCCATGTTGAGAGTAAGAAAACACAAAGAATCAGGCTGGAGTCCTGACACCTGTAAGCAAGGAGTAATCTGTGATGTCATTCTACCCCACCCTCATGTGCTGGAGACCATGGAGGGGAGATGCTAAGGGCTGGACTTCCCGGGTCCATGAACCTTAGGAGGCTCATTTGAGTTTCATATCCTTCAGCATCAGCTATCTCACTACAGTAGGATATCTCACTTGCAGCTGAGACTCCCATAGGTAAAAGTACATCAGAGCCCTGGCTGAAACCATGAGGCAACCATGCCCATTCACTGACTCAGGCCACCCATTGTTTCTCTATTGACAATGGGTCTGTGGCCCCAAAGGGACAATACTCCCAAAGATAAGTGGTTGCATTGTCAAGTTCTGAAATTTTAATAAGGGTGACTTGGCTGTTTGTCAGCATTTTTCCGCTTTAGTCAGTACTTTCCTTTTAATGCCTGGCATTTCACAGCCTGAGAATCAATTACCCTAAGAAGTAATAACCTGCATTTTATATATCAGTTCATCCCATTTCCCAAAGGAAAATAATATCAGAATGAAAAATAAGGGCTGAAGAGACAGCTCAGAGATAAAGGCTCCTGCCACCTAGCCTAACACCCTGTGTGTGATTCTTGGAACCCACATGTAAAAGGAGAGAACTCCCACAGGTTGTCCTCTGATATCCACATGTCACTCATGCCCTGACCCATGCACATGTATGTGTGTGTGTATGAACACACACACACACACACACACACACACACACACACACACACGATAG
>CABHPH010124999.1:0-22243 GCA_902168325.1 Peromyscus nudipes
CCCCCCCCCCCAGTTCTGTTTCTGTTGTTCCTTCCTCTCTTTTTTCTTTAGTAAATGTGGGGAGTCTGAGGATTACAATTAAGCTATTTTGATAAGAACCATGTTTGTTTTTATTAGAAATAGTTACTTTGTTTTGCTTAGGGGATTTATATGCTCACAGATATATTCACTGTGGATTCTGCTTCCTCACCCACAGATGGGACAGAATGGAGAGCTGCTGGGGTGGGGGGGCTGGCTCTTCCTTTTGGCACTCTTGAACCTCCAGGCCTCTCTGGGGATTGACTCCTGTGGATGAGTGCCCAGAGGCTAGAGGACTTGGTGGACTGGACTTGTCTTGGTGAGCTGGGCCGTGGGGTAGACATGGCTTCCTTGAGGCTGGAGTTCACACTAACTCTTCTTTCTCTTGCAGCACTAAACAAGATTGGTGATGAAATGGAGCCTGGAACGAACTCTTTTCGAGTAGAGTTTCCAGATTTTTCCAGCACCATTCTGCAGAAACTAAACCAGCAGCGCCAACAAGGACAGCTATGTGACGTCTCCATTGTTGTCCAAGGCCACATTTTCCGGGCACACAAAGCTGTGCTTGCTGCCAGTTCACCCTACTTCTGTGACCAAGTCCTCCTGAAAAACAGCAGGAGGATTGTCCTGCCTGATGTGATGAACCCGAGAGTGTTTGAGAACATTCTCCTCTCCAGCTATACAGGACGCCTTGTGATGCCTGCTCCAGAGATCGTCAGTTACTTGACAGCAGCCAGCTTCCTCCAGATGTGGCATGTGGTAGACAAATGCACTGAGGTTCTGGAGGGGAACCCCACTGTCCTGTGTCAGAAGCTAAATCACGGCAGCGACCACCAGTCTCCCAGTAGCAGTAACTACAATGGCCTGGTAGAGAGCTTCGAGCTGGGCTCCGGGGGCCATGCTGATTTCCCCAAAGCACAGGAACTGAGGGATGGTGAGAATGAAGAGGAGAGTACCAAAGATGAGCTGTCATCTCAGCTCACTGAGCAAGAGTACTTGCCCAGTAACTCCTCCACAGAGCATGACCGACTGAGCACCGAGATGGCCAGCCAGGATGGGGAGGAAGGGGCCAGCGACAGCGCTGAGTTCCACTACACCCGGCCTCTATACAGCAAGCCCAGCATCATGGCTCACAAACGCTGGATCCACGTGAAGCCTGAACGCCTGGAACAGGCCTGTGAGGGCATGGATGTGCACGCGGCCTATGACGAACACCAGGTCAGTGAGTCTGTCAACACCATGCAGACGGAGCACTTGGTCCAGCCTTCGGGAGTGGAGGAGGACTTCCAGATTGTGGAGAAGAAAGTGGAGGCAGAGTTTGATGAGCAAGCAGAGGAGAGCAACTATGACGAACAGGTGGACTTTTATGGCTCCTCCATGGAAGAGTTTTCTGGAGAAAGGTTGGATGGGAATCTAACTGGGCACAGACAGGAGGCCACCCTCGCAGCAGGCTACAGCGAGAACATTGAAATGGTGGCCGGGGTAAAGGAAGAGGCGTCCCACTTAGGGTTCTCAGCCGCTGACAGGCTGTATCCGTGTCAGTGTGGGAAAAGTTTCACACACAAGAGTCAGCGAGACCGACACATGAGCATGCACCTCGGTCTCCGCCCTTATGGCTGTGGTGTCTGTGGTAAGAAATTCAAAATGAAGCACCATCTCGTGGGCCACATGAAAATTCATACAGGCATAAAGCCCTATGAGTGTAATATCTGTGCAAAGAGATTTATGTGGAGGGACAGTTTCCACAGGCATGTGACTTCTTGTACCAAGTCCTATGAAGCTGCAAAGGCTGAGCAGAACACAACTGAGGCTAACTAAAAATAGGGTCTGGCCCTTGAGTGGCATGCACAGAAATAAACTATGGTAATTAATGCAAATCTGGGCACAGATGATGCGTGCCACTTGCTATTATGAGAGAAGCTTAAAAAAAAAAAAAAAAAAAAAAAAAGGAAGATATTTCTGAAAGACCAGCTCTAAGTAGGCCAATTAAAAAATTTAATTCCTCAAATTTGTATGTTCTGGTCCTGGCCTAGAATGGATGATGGGGATAAGTTCACCCAGTGCCCAGCTGGCAAGACAGCCTTTCCAGCCAGCATGACTGAAGTGGTGGACTTGGTGGCACACTGACCCACCAGTTCACTCAGGTGGCAGCAGTTTTCCATCACTCAGTGCTCTGAGGTCATGTTGCATTTTAGTTTCTCCTGATGGCTACAGGGATTCTGGGGCTTTACTTAGGTAGTGCATCACTGGATGCTACTCCCCTCGAGGCTACAGCAGCCTGACTCCTGGGCTAGATGTGAACAGAGCTCTTTCAAGTCCAGTCTCTAAAGTTCCAGCTGAAACTGGCGATGGTAGGTAGAGTCCAGGACAGGTGACATGGCTCATGTCGTAGTGCTGCAGACGTGACAAAGCACGGGTTGTGTTTAGTTCTCATCGGGTTTGAACCGTTGTGTCTCCTTTTAAGTCTCTGGGTGCCAGACATAGGTGTTTCTAGTTGACCCCTCATTTAATGGTGGCATCTGGGCTAGATGTGCAGCCTGAAGTTGACTCTTTACAGTACTGGCAGTGCCCTGTCCCCCCCCTCCCCCCCCCCCCCATCATGGTGCTTCCCAACAAGGGTCAACCAGGGACCACAGCTCACGGGACCTAGCCAGACTGCATGGTAAGAGTTACCTGTGAGCGGGACACCCTATACTCAGTGAGTGAGAGGCGGCAGAGGCAGTAACTTAGGAAAGTCTCAAGACTACACAGGTGTGGGAGTGCTGTTTAGAGGGTGCACTGAGCAACTCTGTCAGCTCTTTCTGGGACCCGGAGTGTGAGTTCAGAGTGGGAAAGGAGTCCCCCATCTGGCAACATCATCCACAGATCCTGTTCCCTAGTCGAAGAGAAAGCTGCACACATTTACACCCACTAAGGGAAGGAAGGCCACCCACCCTTCAAGGCCTGTTCTGCCTGGAGTCGGGTGTTTTAGGGTGGAAAGAAGTCTTGTGTTCAGAAAGCTTTTAAGCGTGTGATAGGCCTGCAGCTCTTACTGGGTATGTGTCTAGTTTGCTTTTCGCTACTGGGAATGTGTTAACATTCTGACCAAAAGCAGCTGGGGGGAAAGGGTTTATGTCGGCTTACACTGCTGTGCCACAGTCATCCCCAGGGAAGTCACAGCAGGAACTCGAATACTGACAGTCAGGACACGACACAGGCCACTCTGATTTGGGTTGAGACTCCCTTGTCAGCTAGCTAGACAGTAGGACAGGGTGCTGCCCCTGTGTCACCTTTCCGTAAACTCACTGGTCTGTTACTGCTAAGTAGAAACTTTTTTTTCCTTAAAATAAAAATTATTTTTCTTGGATTTGGGGTGAAATTTTGTTTTTAAAGTTTGTCTTTCTCTAACGTGACAGACATTTCTGGCAAGGGCTTCTGATCATAAGGCTTCTGACACCAGGGGTTCACCTTTGACCTTTGTTTGGAAAGGGGAAAGAAAATAGGGACTCGCCAGTAAATGCTTATGATCAAGATTGTGAAACGGATCTATTTACTACACGGTATCAATCTTGGCATATAAAAGCACTTTGTATTTAAAACTTCATTCTAAGTATAGATGTAGATTTTTTTTTTTTAACCTAGAAACTAGTTATTACCTCCTAGTGGTTTGGTACATTCAGATGCTCTCCCAGTGTTGGAAGTCTGTCTGTCTGTCTACAGAGTCCTCTCTATGTACCTTGGAAGCGCATAGAGGGGATTGTACGGCCACACTCACATGTCTCCTAGTCTTCTCACGGGAGAGGCCAGAGGATTTAAGGATGACCCTAAGATGTGTGAGGATGAAGTATTTTCAGCTTCTGGTAACTTCTACCCTGAGGCAGTTAAAGCACTCTGTTGTCAGAAGCTGCTCTCCACCCTGCCCACCCTCGTATTCACAGAATGCCTTCTGCCTGTTGAGCTGTTGCCCATTGAAGTCTCTTCATGTGAGAACTAGGACCCTTGTGGAGACGAATCTGAGGGGAAAGAAAACACCCTGGTAACATCCTGTCCTTGGGTTGTGCTGAACCAGTACCCTTGTCATGCAGGGTGACAAGCTTTTGTGAATAGGTGGGGTGTCCTAGGTCCAGGAGGCAGAGGAGTAACCATAGTCTAGGCATTAAAGCTGAGGCTTCTGACTGCCTTTCCCATTAGAGGGCCTTCCTGGCACCCCTTCCCTGCTGTAGTACTGGTCTCCACCACTGCCTTAGGAAAGAAAGCCCCACCCTTCCAGACAAGCTTGAATAGTTGTGGACAGCACTGTACATTTTTGTACAAAGTCTGGTGTTCAGGGACTTCATCAATGGCCCACCAGCAAGGTGTTTGTTCTCTACTTTGAGCATTGACTGGTTTTTCTCCAGTCCTTATAGGAAAGGGTTCCAGGCCCCGCTGGTTGCATTTCATAGTCTGCATGCACCATGCCTTCAATCTTGGATGCACACGTCAGTGAGCTGCATGGTCCGGCTCCTCGTGTGCCCTTGTTCTGAGCCCTGGCCCATGGCCCTTGGATTTCTATAGCTCACCTTCTCTGGCCAGGTCTGTAGAGCCTGCCCTAAAGGGTTCCCTCCATTGCAGGGGGTATTTATTGAACTAGCTGACCCTGGACAGGCTTGTAGCTGTTGGGAAAGCTACATGCTACAGAGGATGGCACACCGTGACAGGTGTGGAAGGGAGGGTGAGAAACAGGTACCTGTGCTGCAGCAGGGTCCCCAAGGTCAGGGTGAAGCTTTGCCTCTGCCACAGATGAGGTGGTTGCTCGCTGAACTCTGATCCTTCGGGAATGCTGGGGACCAAGGGCTGCCCTTGGCCTCCTGTGATTTAGGTTGCTTTGACTGGTGACTAACTTTATCCAGTGAATCCAGGGTTGCTTTGGTTTTTCTTCTGTTGTTGTTGTTTTTTTTCCTCTGCTATTTACATATTTAAAGGTACTAGTTTCTAATTGCGAATCTCTACTGATAGTACACTGTGGGAACATGCTGGAACACCTCTGCAAATGTGATTTTTTTTTTTTTTCTTTTTAAATGTTGCTTGAAGCCTGTGTCCTGTCAGTTGCTGCTGCCTTTCTTTTTATGAGGTTCCTAATGTTTCTTCCAGAAAACTTATTTATGCAAGTCAGGTGACTCTTAGGCCCCAGAACCATGGGACGATAAACAGATTGTCATTAGGTGCATATCATGGATACTGTGTGAACCGCCTGTGTTGCAGAAGTTAAATAGTTCTTTCTAGAATTGCTGTCTTCGGTGTACAGCGTGGTTTTAACTGAATGTTACTGTTTAATACTTTCTTCTTATAGAAGAGACCATGCCCTTTTGTATGACACGTTTTAATAAATGTTACCTGTCCATTTTGTACAAAGTTGTGTTTCGTTTTTCACTCGTGTTTTGGTTCTGGCTTTTGTAGCCTGAGATTAAGGCTGTGCCATCGCCTTTTAATAAGCAAAGACCACATAGGCTGATCACAAGAGCAGTGAGTGGCCCATCTCAGTAACAGAGTTATCTCCTCCAAACCCACCTGCAAGGAGGGTCAGGGATTCTGAGTGCTCCTTGGTTCCCCTCCTGGGAAGAGGCTGACTGGCCTCTGGGTTCTGCCTTGGCTTCTGGTCAGGAGCCATTGGAGATGCTGGGCTGGGAGGGCTGCTGGGGAGGTTGAGGGACTCACACCTGGCTGCCTCCTCTAGGTGCAGGCTGGCAATGGCCAGGCTCCTCTTGCTCCAGACAACTGAAGCTTGGCGCCACACCCTCCTTGTCCCTAAGCTCAGAATTAGTCCTATCTCCCTGCCTTTTTCCAGCCTTCAGGAACTTCACCATCCTGTGTTTCTCACCAGGACCCTTGCTGATACCTCGGATGTCCTCATTTCACAGGACAGCTGTTGCACAGCACAGTCGAGTGATGCCAAGATTCCAGAGCAAGCCAGTGTGGCTGCCACACACACTTCCAGGCTTCTCTGCTCTATGCTGTCCCCACATGCCTCAGTCAGGTCCTTGCTTCACCTTGCTTTGCCCTCCTGCATCCCTTCTCCCCAAAAAGCCCAGCCCTGGAAAGGCAGCAGCCTTCTTCAGAGGCCCCACGTACTTCCTAACAACAGCTCATTACCACAGACACTGCTTGTTTTAGACCAAACTTAACCATCTTCCCACACAAACCTTCTGTTACCACTGTTTGTTGTGAGATGCCCCCCACCCCCCACCTGCCACCCCGGTTGCTGATTTTGAAGCCAGCTCCAGATTGCCTGGACTCACTTAGCATTCTCTAGGTGGGGAGAACCCTCCAGAAGACCTTGCCTTGCCTCTTTTTTGAGGTGAGCCCTGTCCATTCTGATCATGGGTGACCAGCACTGTGTCTGTAGCATGGTGAACCCCTCGGATCCCCCTGCCACCCCTTCCTTGAGATCCTGGTGGACAGTGCAGCAGGAACCACCTAAGAAGCAGTCACATAGCACATAACCTCCCCAGGGTGGAGGCCACGGGGCTAGAGACAGCAGCACGTGAGCACAAGGAGATGGGGGAGGGGGACAAATGGGAACAGAAGGAGGTGGGATGTGACGACGGGTGCTACCCAGATGGAGCTTCCAGCACCTGTGCGGGTTTATTTAGCTTCCTTCCTGGTCGGCTCAGGGACTGCTTCCCACCAAGCCCCGAAGCATTCCTCGAGACAGTCCTGGTGGTTGGAAGGTCTGCACAGCCCCGCAGACCCAGGGGCCCGTCAGCAGCCGGAAATGCGGTAAGTCAAACCTGCTGTACCCAGAGTGATCATGTGGTAAATGGCTTTAAATACGTTCTTTCTCAGTGTAGCTAAAGGAAGGAAAAAGCGGCTCATGTGTTTTGTTTTGTTTTTGTTTTGTTTTGTTTGGTTTTGGTTTTTCGAGACAGGGTTTCTCTGTGTAGCTTTGCTCCTTTCCTGGAACTCACTCTGAGGCCCAGGCTGGCCTCGAACTCACAGAGATCCGCCTGGCTCTGCCTCCTGAGTGCTGGGATTAAAGTCGTGTGCCACCACTGCCTCACTCATGTTCTTAACTGCTGGGCTTGTTCTCAGTGGTGGAGCGCTTGCTTAGCATGACAGGTCCGGGTTCCATGCTCAGCACTGCAGAACTAAACAAAAGCCTGTTTGAAGTTGAGTGAATGAAAGTGGGCATGCTCAGGAGGTGGTGGTGGTGGTGGTCGTGGTGGTGGTGGTGGTGGCGGCGGTGGCGGTGGCACACACCTTTAATCCCAGCATTTGGGCGGCAGAGGCAGGCGGATCTTTGTGAGTTCGAAGCCAGCCTGGTCTACAGAGCGAGATTCAGGAAAGGTGCAAAGCTACACAGAGAAACCCTGTCTCAAAAAAAAAAAAAAGAAAAGAAAAGAAAAGGAAAGAAAAGAAAAGAAAAAAGAAAAGAAAAGAAAAGAAAAGAAAGTGGGCATGCTGACCCTTTCCTGAGAAACCACAAAGGTCAGTGTGGGGTGGGAGAAGCCTCTGGGCTTTCTTTGAACTAGTAGGTCTAGTTTGAGTCAAAAGGGAATAATTTGGTTGGTGTAGTTTGAGTCAAAATGGAAGAATTTGAGTTTCAACTCTTGAACCACCTTTAATTTCTTCCAAGCAGATGATGGGCCAGCTGAGCCTTGCACATAGCAGCAGAGGTGAGATTGTGCTGTACGTTCAGAAGCCACACTGTAGGTACATGGACAGTTTTAAAATAGTCACTTTTCACTTAGGCTCAAGTGATTATGAGTTCTATTTTTTTTCCTTCCTTAATACTCCAAAATAAGAAGCCAGTACCAAAGCTATTAAATGTATTTATAACCTAATAAGATAGTAGTTAGTCCCCAGAGGATCCTGGCCTGCCAAATATTGCAGCTAACCTTGATGTATGGAAGCTAAAAGCTCCCTCCAGAACTGCCCATCCTGTTAATTTGGGGTCAGCAATGCTGTGATAAAATTTCACTTATTAGGGTTCACAAAAAAGACCCTCAACCGCTGGCACTCCAGCCATGATGGATGGATGCTGGGTCTTTAAACAGGCTGGCGGTCCCTCAGGATTGAGGCTGGCTTTGAATTCTCAAAGCCACTTGCTCCCGAATGCTGACGTTACAGATATGTGCCACCGTGCCTGGCTCTTGGGGTTTTTTGTTTTGTTTTTTTTATGGCTACTGAACACCATCGCTACTTTGGCCTAAGAGCATTGAGGTTGCTGAATACAGTCAGCTCCAAGCCCTTACCATAGCATTTGGATTAGGAGGTAGAAATGCCTTCCAGGCCAGCACAGGGAGCAGCAGAGGATAACTGAGATGCTGTTGGGGAAGGGCTGTCTCCCTCAAGGAAGCAGCTTTCCATTAAGCCTTTTTCTTGCACGTGGGGACGATTCAGTGGTAGATCACTTGCCTAGCCAGCACCAAAATGAAACATAAAAAAGGTCACATTTGTAAAGGTGATCCATGCTTAGCAGAGTACAGAAGCCAGGCTCCAACACGGCAGTGTGGCCTACGCTGAATTATCCTCCTGGTGGTGAGGTAGTGAGTGGAGTGGGTCCTCCTTAAATTGCTGAACTCTGCCATCCAAGAAGTAAGACTTCAGACATCAGCAGCTCATTCCCTTTCAGCTTCATTTCCAGGACTCAGTCACCGCTAGCTCACTCCTTTTGCCAGGATCAACAATGACCCACTCTGTTCTAAAGACCCTGCATGGACTGGGTCTCCACCCTTGTGCCAGCCTCGCAAGGCAGGACATTAACTTGGAGAAGATAAGAAAGCAGCTTAGTACCCTGGCCCTGGGCTGGGAAGGCATCCAAGTCAGTGAAGTGCTTTCTACACAAACATGAGGCGGGTTTGACCCAGAACCTAAGGGAAAAGGCTGGGCACGGTGGCGAGTCTGTAATCAAGCACAGAAATGCAGAGGCAGGAACTTGGGGCTTGCTGACCAGCCAGCCTAGAAGTCTATGCAAAGTCCAGTGACAGGGCCTGCCTCAAGGAGATTGTGGAGCCAGAGGGACATGACTCAGCTGATAAAGGCACTTGCCACCAAGTCTCAGGACTTGAGTTCAAGCCTCATGGTGGAAGGAGAGACCTAACTAATTCCTACAAGTTGTCAGTTGTCCTCTGACCTGTGTGCAGTGACACCACACACACACACACACACACACACACACACACACACACACAAATGTAAAGAAAGAAAACAAGGGTCTGGAGAGATGGCTCAGTGGTTAAGAGCACTGGCTGCTCTTCCAAGGGACCCAGGTTCAATTCCCAGCACCCACATGGCAGCTCATAACTGTCTGTAACTCCAGCTCCTGGGATCTGATACCCTCATACAGACATACAGGCAGGCAAAACACCAATGCAAATGAAATAAAAATAAATATTAAAAAAAAAGGCAGGCATGGTGGTGCATGCCTTTAGGCAGATCTCTGAGTTTGAGGCCAGCCTGGTCTACAAAGAGAGTTCCAGGACAGCCAGGGCTGTTACACAAAGAAACCTTGTCTTGAAAAACCAAAAAAAAAGAAAAGAAAAAAGAAAAAGAGAAAAAGAAAAGAAAAGGTGGACAGCTCCTGAAGAACAACATTGACTGCTGGCTTCTGCAGGTGCACGAATGTATGCACACACAAGCCCAATTGCAACCCAAGGCAGGCAGCCGGTGGCTTGTGTCCATCCCACTGGCCTGTATGAGACACCTACCATCCAGTGACTTCCCGCCAAGGGCTCAGAGTGTCCATAGTAAACCCACTGCCTGCTGGTGTAAAGAGGAGTTCAAAGGTGGTGGTAGTAGTTCTTTACTCTTTTGAGGGACCCCGCCACCCAGCTCCCAAATAAATCACACATGGAGGAAGCTTATTCTTAATTATGAATGCTCAGACTTAGCTTGGCTTGTTTCTAGCCAGCTTTCCTTAACTTTAAATTAACCTGGCTGTCTTTTGCCTCTAGGCTTTTCCTGTTCTCTTACTTCTGTAAATCTTACTCTTCCTCTGTGACTTGCTGGGTGGCTGGCCCCTGAAGTCCTCATCCTTCTCTGGCTACTCTCTCTCTTTCCTCCCAGATTTCTCCTTCTATATATTCTCTCTGCCTGCCAGCCCCACCTACCCTTTCTCCTGCCTTGCTATTGGCCATTCAGTTCTTGGGTTTTTTTGTTTTGTTTTGTTGTTGTTTTGTTTTTCAGAGCTGAGGACCGAACTCAGAGCCTTGCACTTGCTAGGCAAGCGCTCTACCACTGAGCTAAATCCCCAACCCCGTCCATTCAGCTCTTTATTAGACCATCAGGTGTTTTAGACAGGCACAGTAACACAGCTTCACAGAGTTAAACAAATGCAACATAAACAAAAGTAACACAGCTTAAAATAATATTCTACAACACAAAGGTCACAGGCTTTTCTAGCAGTGTGGACCACTGCAGAGTGTCTTCCTCAGCTGTGCTGATCCTGTCCCTTCCCAGGCTAGCGGCACCTGACACTTCCTTCCCCAGCTGACACCCTAGCTCCTGCGGGCTCCAGTCAGCCCACTTGACTGAACTTTGTTGGTCCCTTCGGCTTTTCTTGTCCTTGTAAGGGTGGTTTGCTCTGCTCCTCCTCTTTTCCATCACCCTGCCTAGGCTTTGTCCTTCCAGAAGGTTCTTTACTATCATCTGAGGCTCTGTAAAAAAAACTGACACTCCAGAGCCTCCAAAATCCGCACCACTTTTAGCGATCCCATTCCATTATGAGCGTCCCTCTGTGGTGGCACTTGCCACTGTGCTGCGATTTTGTGGACGTCATCCACGCTTCACCCTCCTGTGCCCGTGGTCCTCAGACACAGGAGCCAGTCTTGTTTGTTTGTTGTTTGGCACTGGGGCTCAAAACCAGGGCCCGCAAACATGCTAGATAAGCACTCTGTCAAAGAGCATCCCCAGCCCTTTTACATTTTGAAACAGGATCTCACCACGTTGCCCAGACTGGCCTTGAACTTCTTCAATCCTGCCTCAGTGTCCCAAGTAGCTGGGACTGCTCGTGTGTGCCATCTCACCTGAGGAGCCACACTTCCCTGGCACAGTCCTGATTCATAGCCAATAAATGCTGCTTGATTTCTTTTTATTTATCTTTTCTAAATGCAAATGAGCTATTTGGTATTTATCCACCAGTTACTACCATAAACTGTTTTGTTTCTTTTGTTTTTCGAAATACAGTTTCTCTGTGTGGCCCTGGCTGTCCTGTAGACCAAGCTGGCTTTGAACTCAGAGATCCTCCTGCCTCTGCCTCCTGAGTGCTGGGATTAAAGAGCAAAGCATCATCACACCTGGCTACCATAAACTTTTTTAAATTAAAAGAAAATGTGACATACTTCTAGGGAAGTCCACATGGCACAGTGTGTGCATGTGGAAGTCACAGGGCAACTTGTGAGAGTCAGTTCTTTCACTGTGTGAGTTCTGGGAATCAAAATAGAATTGATGCTGGGCAGCGGTGGCGCACGCCTTTAATCCCAGCACTCGGGAGGCAGAGCCAGGCGGATCTCTGTGAGTTCAAGGCCAGCCTGGGCTACCAAGTGAGTTCCAGGAAAGGTGCAAAGCTACACAGAGAAACCCTGTCTCGAAAAACCAAAAAGAAAAAAAAATAGAATTGACAGCAAGCACCATTATTCACTGGACCATCTCACCATCCCCCACCAAAACCCACCTCCACCTCCCCCTGCCTCCTCCCGCCTCCCCCTGCCATAGACTCTGTTTCAAAAAACCTTGCATGAGGAAGGGTTGAGGCTGTGATTTCGTGGCAGAACACCTGAGTTCCCAGTATTACAGCAAAACACCTTTCTTAGAAAATTCAGCATCTAATAAATTTAGGAAGTCTTCGAATTCCTGCTGGCTGAGAATTCCAAGGTAAAAGTGAGTTCCCTTCTAAACCCAAATGAAAGATTTCGTATCAGAACAGGTGACTTCCTGCAGGCCCGGGGAGATACCCAGTCAGTAAAATGCTTGCTGTACAAGCGTGAGGACCCGAGTTTGATCCCCGGAACATGGGGGGGAAAGCCAGGCATGGGTGAAAAAAAGCCCAGCACTGGGGAGGTAGAGACAGGTGGATCCCCAGAGTTCCCTGGAAAGCTGGCCTAGCCCAGTTGGCAAGTTCTAGGCCAGTGAGAGACCTTGTCTTGAAAGCAAGGTTGATGGCTCCTGAGGATCTGGTTTAAGAACAATCAGGCAGAAGAGCGCAGTGGGGTCATCAAGAAAAGGGTTTGCAGCCAGGCAGTGGTCCCAGCGCTGGGGAGGCAGAGGCAGGCGGATCTCTGAGTTCAAGACCAGCCTGGTCTACAAAGTGAGTTCCAGGACAGCCAGGGCTACACAGAGAAAGTGTCTCAGAAAAAAAGAAAGAGAGAGAGAGAGAGAGAGAAGAAAGAAAGAAAGAAAGAAAGAAAGAAAGAAAGAAAGAAAGAAAGAGAGAGAGAAGGGTTCCCACAGAGTTGGGTGTGGTGGTGCAGACCTATAGTCCAGAGAGAGGAAGAGAGGGCCATTTCTGGTTGGGAAAAGCACTAGCTTTGTTGGTAGGTCAAACTCCATGTTGCCCACACCCCCCAAACTCCTTATTCTTATACCGCCCTGTGGTTTTTTTAAAAAAAGTCATTAACTGTTCATTTCTGCTGGAAATTTGACCAGAAAGGCATACTCCAGTGAAACTGGCAGTCTCTGAAGCAGGTGTTTACCTATTATTTGGTTCTTCACCCAGCCCTAAAACTTGTGGCAATTGATCAAGAACCAAGAGTTAGTTTTGGATCCCTTTGGATTTGTGATTTTTTTTTAACCAATCTGGGCTTGAGCAATGAAAGAATGTTTATACTGGAAAGTACAGAATCTGGGCCAGATGATGGGGGTGAGGGGTGACATATGTAATAAAAACCGCATTACTTGTGAATTGGCTCTGGAGGGCGCGGCACGGGCTTTTTCTGACTGCCTGGAATCAGAAAGGGCAACTGTGAAGAGTTTGACCGACTCTGGAGCCCTGTCACGGAAGCGTTGTCCACTTCCTCTGGAGGTGGCTGGGGAAGTGTCAGGGCAATTGTTCCAATCTTCCCACGCAGAGGCACCAATCCAGATGTCAGGACACTTCGCGAAGCCTCCTCTCCCACCACACTGTGATAGGCTGAGTCAAAAAATTTACTCTCAGGGCTGGGGAGGATAGATTGTCCAATCAGTTCAAATGCTTGCCATACAAGTTTGGTCCTCAGAGCCCATGAAAAAGAAAAGAAAAAGAAAAAGCCAGCACTGGGGAGTAGAGACAGGCACATCCCGGGGCTCACTGCCGGACAGCCTTGCCTGATTGGCAAGCTCTAGGCCCTGCCAAAAAAACTAGGCGACTGGAAAGTGCTGGTGCACACCTTTAATCCCAGCACTCAGGACACAGAGGCAGGCAGATCTCTGAGTTTGAGACCACCTGGTGTACAGAGTGAGTTCCAGGACAGCCAGGACTACACAGAGAAACCCTGTCTCATACAGGAAAAAAAAAAAGTCTCCTTTCTGGGCTGGAGAAATAGCCCAGAGGTTAAGAGTACTGACTGCTCTTCCAGAGGTTCTGAGTTCAATTCCCAGCACCCACATGGTGACTCACAACCATCTATAGTGAGATCTGGCAGGTAGGCATACATGCAGGCAGAACACTGTATACATAATAAAGAAATATTTAAAAAGGAAAAAAAATCTAGGTGAATGGTACCTAAGGAATGACATCCAAGATTGACCTCTGGCCTCCACCCACATATGTATGTGCACCTGCACACACACACACAAATTAAAATGTCAAAACACTGCTATGAATTCAATGATAAAATACATTTTAAAAGCATACCATTGATTCGTAGCATCGCAGAGGAAACTTCAAAGCCTCTGTGATATATATCACCATATCCAGCGTCCATTCTGAGGTTTAATCATTTACTCATTTATCATTTCCTTACTGCTGATTTTTTTCTTTAAGACAGGGTCTCTTGCAGCTCAGTCTTCCCTCACTATGTAGCGGGTGACTGGGGACTCCTGATCCTTTTGCCTTTACCTACACAGCGCTTTCAATTACAGATGTGCAC
Organism: Peromyscus nudipes; assembly: GCA_902168325.1. Taxonomy (NCBI): domain Eukaryota; kingdom Metazoa; phylum Chordata; class Mammalia; order Rodentia; family Cricetidae; genus Peromyscus; species Peromyscus nudipes. Next base: position 14,040 of record CABHPH010124999.1, read on the forward strand.
TGCAGCGCCTGGTTTATTTGCTGCTAGGTATCAAACCCAGGGCCTGTGTGACTGCCAGAGAAGCACTCTACCGATTGAACCACATCCCTTTTGAGACAAGCTCTCACTATGTTGCCTGGCCAACCCTAAATTTCTGTGTTAAAGTGGCCCTCCTGCCTCAGCCTCCCAAGTAGATGGGATTATGGGCATCCCTAGCTTATCAAATATTTATTGACCACCTGCTTTTGCCCAGGCATGGGCCAATAGATGATATCTTCAGGGGTTATAAAAATCATTCCAAGCCAGCGGTGGTGGCGCACGCCTTTAATCCCAGCACTTTTAACCCAGGCAAAGGCAGGCAGATCTCTGTGAGTTCGAGGCCAGCCTGGTCTACAGAGTGAGTTCCAGGACAGCCAGGGCTACACAGAGAAACCCTGTCTCCAAAACCAAAACAAAACATTTCCGTAGACAAAGAGATGGACATTTCCTGGTCGGCCCTTTGTTCTGTGTGTGCTCCTCAGTCCGTGTGTGCTCCTCAGTCCGTGTGTGCTCCTCAGTTGGCAAAACTTTCCAAATCCAGACCTACAAGTAGCTTTAACCATCAACTGGAGAGAAGGATTCTCAAGCCAAGCTGACTGTGGATGGCAGCTGGCCTCCTTTTAGCTGTGGATGTGCCTCAACCACTGAACTTCACTGTCCTGAAAAGACCCCAGTTACAGCACTTCCTGTAGTAGCTGGATAGCTACCCTCAAGCTTGTCTGCTTAAAAAACAATTCTTGTATTTTATTTTTAGTTAGCCCATCATTTACTGTCAATTTAGGATAGGAAGGATGAAACTTTCACATGGTGATTCCTGTTTCTGCCTCTAAGAATTTTCCCTCCCCACCCCCTTAATTTGTTTTATGTGTATGTGTGTCTGCCTGGGTGTATGAATGTACACCAAGTACATGCAGATGTCCTCAGAGGCCATCAGGCCATCCCCTGGAGCTAGATTTACCGGCAGTTATGAGTGACCCGATGATGTGGGTGTTAAGACCCACACCCTGCTCCTGCAAGGGCATCAGGTGCTCTCAATGGCTGAGCCATCGCTCCAGTCCCCACCCCCACCACCTTTTCTTTTCTTAAAAACAATGTATTTATTTTTATTTTATATGCATTGGTGTTTTGTCTGCATGTATGTGTCTGTGTAAGAATGCTGGATTCCCCTGGAACTGGAGTTACAGACAGTTGTGAACTGCCGTGTGAGTACTGGGAATTGAACCATTGTCCTCTGGAAGAGCAGCCAGTGCTCTTAAGCCCTGAGCCATCTCTTCAGCCTCTCCCCACCCGCTTTTTTCAAATGAGGCAAAGACTCATGTAGCCCAGGATGTCCGTGAGCTTTTGTGAAGCTAAGGCTGGCCTTTTCTGTTCATCATCTATAATATCTCAGGAGAGCTTTCCTCCAGCTCAGCTTGAAAGCAAGGGGAAACTGAGGCTCTTAAGTAACTGAGTTCAAGATACTCCCACCCTGAAGTTGTGCAAGGCCATGACCTGCAGCAGATCTCAGGCTGAAGGTGGAGGAGTGGGTTTAGTGAGTGATGATTTGAGCTGTCAGGAAGGTGAACCTGGTGGAATGCTGTGACCTTGGACACGGTGTTTATGTCACATTCCTTAATGGGTCAAGTGACTAATCACAGATTTGTTAATGTAGTCTCCTGGGTGCGGAACAGGTGTCTGTAAGGAGAGGCTCCAGGAGCCCAGGTGTCCTGTGGCCTGCTGGGGCGGCTGTCCTTAACCCACAGCCATTGGAGAGCAGGACCACAGAAGCACTCGCTAAACTTGCCTTTCCTTCAGGAGATTTGTTTATTGTTGTTTGGTTGGTTTTTGTGGGTTTGTGGTTTGGTTTTTATTTTGTTTTTGAGACTGGATATGACCCTTAGCCCAGGCTGCCTTGGATCTCATGGCAAACTTTCTGCCTCCACCTCCCAAGTGTCAGAAATACAGGTGTGAGCCACCATACCCAGTTTTCTGATGATCTTGAGGGGAAGGGCGACTGACAGAGAATGTCTTGAACCCCATCCCTCCCACACACTTCATTAAGTCTGACTCTTCATCTTGGAAGGCAGCTGCCGCCACCCTGTCCTCGTTCTCTGTCACCTAGCTTGTTGCACCAGCCTGGTCTCCTCCATTTCGCCCTATACTCTCCCCCGGGCCTCCCTGTTCCCTCCCACCATTAGCCCACTCAGCTCAGAAACCTCCATGGGGCCCCAGTTTCTATACGCCACACCCCAAACTCTCCAGTCTGTGGTCTTAGACTTCCTGGTTGGTTTCTCCCCGCCTCTCCGCCAACCTCCTAGTCCTCCCCGCCTTGGTCTTTGCCTCAGCTTCCCTATACGCATGAGCACTGCATGAGCACTGCTAAGACGGCCCCTGTGTCGGGGATACACTTTGTTCTTCCCACCTGCCACAACGGTCAAGGCCACTACTAAGACCACCCGCTCTGAGAGACACCTTCCAGCCCTGCAGCTCCGGTCCCTCCATAACTCCCTGGGACGCTCGGGCTGGGTCGTCCCCAGGCGTCATTTGCATATGTGAAGACCCTAAGAGCCACTGGGTCCCCTGTTCTCTGCAGCCCAGGCATAGCACCCTGTGCATGCTTGTTCACTTGAAGTTAGAGTATCTGTCTCCTCTGGTCTTGAGGCAAGCGTGGGTGTGGCACCCACAAGGTGAGAGACAGGAGCCTAAAATACTCCCCAAAGATAGAGAGACATCAAATTCTTCTGGAGAGAGCTAAAAATGTGCAAACTGTACCGTTACGGCTTGTGTTCCCTTTTGAGAGTCCAGGCATCCAGCAGATTCATAGCCAGCCAAGGCTTCAGCAATGACTGAGTGATGAAGTGATGAGGTTGGCTTTGCCACATTGCAGTTTCTTCCCTGTAACGTCCTATTCCATTGAGGGCCCTTGCTGCCTCCCACCTCATGAGACCAGCTGTCACAGCCCCAGCGACTGGGATCGGCACCCTCACGCCCATCACTGAGCTGCTTTTGCTGCGTCAGGTCCCTTCATCCTCAGGCTCCGTTTTGTTTTTGAATTTAGAAAACTGACTGGCTGGGCTCTGTTTTAAAGGACACACTTGTCCTTGTCCTTTGAGTAGCCTTTCACGGTCCCCCTAACTCAGTAGCCTCACTGAGTCACAGATTACTTTCAGAAGTCTGGACCCCAAAGAGTCCCCCCAGGCCCACCCCTGGCCTAGGTCAGGGTGAAAGTCAACTTGTTACTCCACAAAAAGCCTGGAAGGCAGGGTGTCCTGTGATCAGAGTGGCACTTGGGGGATTTCTGGAGGGTTGCAAGGGCAACCCCCAAATCTGAGGCTGGGAGCCCCCCTCCCTAGGTGTGACCCTGAGCTGCTCCAGGCAAGATGCTTACATGCTTTTAAAGACCCTGGCAGCAGCTGCATGGTTGCAGGGATTGACCTCTTGACCTCCCTTGAGGCTGATAACACAGGACTTGTTCAGACAGTAACCTGAGGAATAGGCCCTGAGGGACAGTCTCTCTCCTAGTTCACAGGAGAGGAACACTGTCTCCTGGGAGTGTTTATAGCCCTGTGGACACAGGAGAGCGGGCTGAGCACTCCCTGGGGCTCTGCCACTTAAACATGAGCAACACATACCCACCCATGCTGGCTTCATCTTTGCCAGTCACTCCAAGACCTCAGGGTTTCCTGCCAGCCACAGAAGAGCCCCTGGATCTTCCTAAAGGTCCCCCTGGAAAGAGGAATGAGGGGAAGTTTGATCTCCGTGACTTCAGTCTGGGGGATCCCGTTCCTTCCAGCTTTGCTGATCTTCATAGATACCAGATCACAGACCAGACATGGCGCTCTGGCTGCTTTCATGCTGTGCCATGTTCCTCAGCTTTGGCCGGGCTACACAACATTATAGTTCCTCCTTGTCTTTAATGCATTGCTCTTTAAATTGGGTGGTCCCGTCATGGCATCTCTACCTCCATTACAGTACCTTAATGAATGGCTGACAGTTTCAGATCTGGGATCATCAGACCTGATCCTCACCCCCTACAAACAGCCTTGCACATACATCTGATGCCCACCTGTAACTACAGGTATTTGGAGAGATTCGTACTCCAAACAATAGACAGGGCTGTGCTCAAACTTGTGCCTGCTTTTTCCACTGAGTTCCTGGGTCTCTAGAGAGAGAGATGTGCGTCTAGGCCCTTAGAGGGCAAAAAGGCTTCCTGCCTTTCTGTGTAACCCATGGAGGAATGCAGAGGGAGAGCGTCAGTACAACATGGAATGTGCCACGCATTTCATCAGAAGGAATGGTCCCCCACCCCCATGGGTTCCCTGGAATGTATTGTTGGCTCAAAAATGTTGGACTAGAGTGACTGCTCTGTGGGTAAGAGTGTTCGCTGTGTAACCATGAGAACATGAGTTCAAATTCCCAAAACCCAGGTTAAAGAACAGCTGAGCCTGACCACTGGCATCTGTAACCCCAGCTAGCTGTCACTGGGAGAGAGGCAGACACAGGAGGATCTCGGGCGCTTGATGACCACCAGTCCAGCTCCAGGTTCTTAGAGAGACCGTCTCAGAGGAATTAGGTAGAGAGTAAGAGAGCAGGACACCTGCATCCTCTTCTGACCTCTGCACATACACACGTGTGCATACATCACACACACACACTCGGAAACACACCCACATTTGTCAATGAAGGCCATTGCAGGTACTGTTGACTTTGCCACTGTGAGAGAGAGCAAGGTCAGTTACAGAAAGCCCTTAGCTCCTGGGTCTCTGCTGTTGACCAGGTCTTAAAATTAAACCACCAGCAGGGCTAAAGAGATGCTCAGTGGTTAAGAGCACTGGCTGTTCTTCCAGAGGACCCAAGTTCAATTCCCAGCACCCACATGGGGACTCACAACTATTTGTAACTCCAGTTCTAAGAGATCCAATGCCCTCTTCTGGCCTTAGGCACCAGGCAGGCACCTAGTGGACAGACATACATGCAGACAAAAACTCATGCACATAAAGTAATACATTGAAAAAAATTAAACCACCAGTTTCCAGCTCTATGGAAAGGCAGGATGGCTAGAAGCTCTGAGTGAACAATAGGATGAAATGGTACGGAGCAGGTTTAGGGGGTATTGGCCTATTGGAAGGTTGCTTGGAACGTTGCTTTCCCAGGAGGGCCCTCTGAAGCCACGCCCTCCAGTTGTGAGCCATCTCATCTTAGTGGGAGCCTAGCAACTTCTGACTTTCCCATGGTCCTTGTTTGAAAACTTGCTCAATAGCTTGCCTTGTGCCCAGCTCGGCACTGGATGTGATACAGGGGACATGGTGAGACACAGGGCCCAGGCCCTGGCAACAGTGCCTTCTTGGATCTTTTAAGAACTGTGGGAAAACAAGACAGACCCCAAGTGCTTATGAATGAAAGATGAACCAGCAGACATCCTGACGATGCAGTGGGATGGGTCCCAGGTAGCCTGGATATAAGTTGGACATGATGAGCTTGATCGAGCACAACCCAAAGTGGAAACAAGAATCACTGCTCACTGCACAGTGATCAAACCCCTGGCACTCTGCAAAGCACCTGACAGTCGCCAAGTCATTACACTATTCCTAAAGACATTTTGGCATTAAAAAAAAGGTTCCTTTGACGTGTGAAAAATCAAAGCAGTGAGTTTTGGGGTCCATAACTTACTGCTTTATCAGAAGTTGAGCAGCCCTAATGAGACTTTAGATCTGAAATTTCTGTGGGAGAGAGAGTACAGTGACCCACATGTCTGAATGTCCAGGAGGCACAGGAGGCAGGTATTAGGGCAAGGCTTTCCCTGTCATGTGTCATCCGTCATTTCCCAGACTTCCATGCTGGGAAAAAAGTGGGGCTCTGGTTCCAGCAGAAGCAGGCCTGGTCACAGAGGGGCTGACACATTCTGTTCAGGAGTCCCCTGGATGAACTGACCTCCCAACTTCTCTGACACCAAGTGCTAAGGTTTGTGGGAGTTCCAAAAGGCTACTTGTTCTCTGAGAGCACAAAACAGTGTCTTTGAAAGCCAGGCATTCCCGAACTCAGCCTTCCCCAGTCTTGACTGACAAGTGAGGCATCCTTCTCTTTGAACAGGCTGCTTTTTAGGGGTGAGGTTGATAGGAACAGGAGAGAGAGAGGACAGATCAGTCAAAGGATTTTCTCATTAAGTGGCCAGAGGCAAAGATTCCAAGGAGTTAAGCTCTATGATGAAAGGGAGCAGAAAGGGACAGCTTGTCAGGGTTGGGGGTAGGGGCTGACGAAGGGCATGGAAGAGACAACAGAGCGCACCCCCAGGGGGATGCTACCCTCACTGCTGCCCTCAGCTCAGGCCCTCACAAGCCCACTGTGCCTACCGACTCTGCACCCACAAGGCTCTGCTAGCCACTTCTGTTACATCATAGCCGTTTGAGGCAGGCACATCGCCAGACCCATTTTATAGATCAGAAAACTGAGGATTGAAAGGTCTGATTCACTTTCACAGGGTTAAGTAGTTCCCATTACAGGTGCCCAGCCTCAGAGATACCATGAAGGAAGTCCGAGTGTCTAGTAATGGTGGAGGCACTGAATTAGAGAAAGTGCTGGGCCAGCACTGAGTGGCAGGGCTACATGACTGAGACCAGGACACACGGGATACAGAGGCCGGTGCAGAACTGACTCTGCAAGAGGCCCAGGAGAAGAACGCAGAGCAGAGCACAGCTGGTTCCCAGGGCTCAGGGAGGACTCTGTAGTGCATGGGAGGAGGACCATCAGGTAGACAGTTCATTGCTTCTCAGCCTTTTGGCTAAGGTCAAATTTAGGAATACAGGGCCTGCCAAGAGTGCTGCCCCCGGGCGTGCATGAGTTTCCTGTTTGCACAGAAGGACAAGATTAAAAGGAAGAGTAGAACTCTGGCCAGTGTTCAACCACTCTTCTCCCTTTCCGGTTTATCTTTCCCATGGCTCTTCTCACCCTCTCATGTGACATGGGTCCATATTTATGTCTCTTTCCCATGAAAGCATGGCAGTGTGTAAGCATCTTCGTGGCTCGGATTTTTCCTACTACACTATCCACTTCCGGATCCCAGCATCTTCCCCCATGCGTGGTACATTTGTTGAATGAATGAACACGTGACATGATCTTCACCATAGGGGCTCCAGGCGCTGTAGGGCTCCACACCAGTTGACTCTGCTTGCAGCATGGCAGCCTTGCCTTTCCTACTAGGACTCCCCAGTTACTTGTCCTGCAGCCTGAGCAAACTTGGTGAGCATGTGTGAGGACCCCAGGAGGCAGGCTCAAAGTCAGAAGCCAAGCACTCTGCTTACATATGAAGAACAGGTGAAAAAAGCAGAAATCCCAAAAGTGACCAATGTGGACATCGGTCAACCTCTTCCTTTATTAAAGCTGATTAAAAGAAAATGCAGACAAAAGGCAGAGGGGCACTCCTCCCCCTCCTCCAGTGCCTGTGAGTCCCACAGGGCCTGGGGACTCTGCTCTGACTCTAAGGAGGGGGATTACAGCTCCCCCCACGCTCCTGTCTGAAACTCTTAGTGAGGCCTCCAAGCAATCACATGTCATGACTTTTATTCTTAAGCAGCTTTCAACTCTGAAGAGAGTGCTCACATCAAGTCTAAGGTTAACTATTTGCTCTGGGGAGATCTGCCCAGAGCAAAGAGAAGTTCCCATCTTCCAGGGTGTCTTTAAAAGGCCTTGGTCATCAAAGCTGTCTGGCAAAGCCCTGTGACTTCTGAGTGAAGGCCAGCAGCACTCCTGGTCTGATGTTTGATGGACAGGAGGTTGGCTTTACATTAAACACATGACTGCAGGAATGCTTATGTGCAGCTTGCTCTCACTGTGTTCTAATCCAAGGTGTGCCCAGCAGGTTTCTGCCTGCTCATAGCACTGGACTACAGTGTCACCTTCTTAAACCAGGCTAGCTCCTTGCAGATGTCTCCTCTTTCCTGACTGCCTGTGACAAAGTATATGAGTCACAATAGTCCACTTTAAGAAGTCCTAGTCAAGAATGTCATTAATCCCTGCATTCATGACTGCATTTGGAAAAAAAAAAACAAAAACCCAAAACCAAAACCAAACCAAAACAATCAAACAAAAAACAAACAACAAAAACAAAACAAATGAAACACAGGATATCTTTAAATTTTAGTAAGAAATTTTTAAATTTTAGTAAAGAATAGATTCTTAGCCGGGCGGTGGTGGTGGTGGTGGTGGTGGTG
>CABHPH010125000.1:0-26152 GCA_902168325.1 Peromyscus nudipes
GTGTGTGTGTGTGTGTGTGTGTGTGTATGTTGTCTGTCTGTCTGCATGCATGAGCTTATGTGCACCACATGGAGGCCAGAAGAGAGTAGTGGATCCCCTGGAATTGGAGTTACTGATGCAGGCAGCCAAACCCAAGTCCTCTTTAATACTCTTGATGGCTAAACCATCTCTCCAGCCCTTCCTGTGTGTTACTTAATCCCCATTAGAGAAATAAGAGAGAGCAGCGGTTCTTAGCTTGTTCAAGCTGTCTGGAAAGGTTTTCAGTTGTCGCAACTGAGGACCGGATTATAGTGCCACCTAGTGGACAGACAGCATAGGTACAGGAAGATAGCCTGCAGTGTACAGGAATTAAGTTACCAGACCTGGAGTAAAATCTAATCAGGGTTGGTGGTACAGATCTCTGATCCTAGCTACTCGGAAGGCTGTGACAGGAGACTCAAAAGTTCAAAGTCTGCCTAGGTTACAAAGTGAGTTCAAGACCAACTTTGACAACCTTGTGACTCTGCCTCAAGAATTTAAAAGAAGGCTGAGGCAGGTACTTGTCTAGCGTGTGTAGGGCTGTAACTTTATTTTTTTATTTATTTGTGTTTTTCAAGACAAGGTTTTACTGTGTAGCCCTGGCTGTCCAGGAACTCACTCTGTAGATCAGGCTGGCCGTTTTAACTCTGTTTATGCAAACTTGTCCCAATGGTATATGTGCATGTGAGTGGAGTTCCCCACAGACCCAGAAGAGGGTGTTGAATCCCCTGCTGGAGTTTTTGGAGGTTGTGAGCCACTCCATGTGGGTGCTGGGAACTGAATTCAGGTCCTGTGGAAGCATTGCTGAACCATTTCTCTGGCCCAAAATCATTTTTTTTAAGTAAATGGTCCCAATATGTAAATTTGAGATCCATAGATAATAATATTCTCTGTGGCTTCTCAATTTACAAAAAATTCTTAATGATTGTTGGCCTTGAGCACAGTGTTCATGAAGGGAGCAGGGAGAAGCACCTTGGCCTGAGTACTGCCCTTTTGACTTCAGACTCTTTTACCTGTAGGGTGAAATAAAGTTCAGGTTCCCAATCCCTAGGGTGGGCTGAGAACTTTCCAATGGCTGACCAACCTCCTCCCTAAACCATAGCAATAGCCATTATTCATCTTTAGTTTTCTAGAAACATCATGGCTGATCCTAACCACAGAAGGAACAACTGAATCTGATTGGCTGGACTGAAAGTCTTGCATTGTATATCAGTTGACAATGATGGGAAATTCAAGGAAGCCCCTAATCTCTAAATCCTGATTGGTGAAAATTATAACTGATTTGGCAACAAATGTTCGTGGACTTTATGCTTATAAACCCCACTTCTGCCCCTACTCAGAGCTGTCAGGAGAAACGAGGCTCCCAAGTCCTTGTCCTGCAGCTCTGATCAATCAGGGACCTGCTTAGGTGGTGAATTATTAAGATCTTTGGAACCCATAAGTGTTTCTCTCCTTCCTTATGGCACATAACGGGCTAGGTGTAACAGTTCATTCTCGCAGAGCGTTACTGCTGGGAGGGACCTCAGGAATGACATCATTCTGTCAGCGAGGAACTTGAGAAACAGATGCATGCAGCGAGTTTCCACCCTGGCTAGAAAGAGAACTTGGATAGTAGCCCTGAGAAAAGATAATTATTCCTCCTGACCCAAGGAGACTACTGACAAGACCAGGCGATGATAGGTGCCAAGCTCCGTTTATTGTGCAAATTAAGCTTCAATCCTCCCTCTTTTATCTCAGCCCAGGTATTATCCCTAGTTCTAAAGATCCCCCTTTAGCTAGTAACTCAGAAGAAAGTGCCTTTATGGAACCAACTACACGGTGTGATGCAGGTTGCCTAGCAACCGAGTAAACTTCCCCTGCCCTACCAGAAAGCAGCACAGCTGAGATAAGCTGAGACAGAAATGGTACCAAGGAAAAAAAGAGTTTTACTTTACTAGTGACTTATACTGACATGTAGACTTCTAACCTATTTACAAGCCCCTAATTGATTTTAGCCCTTAACTGACCCTACCAGAGAACTCTCTTTAGTCACTCCCCGTTTGGGTTGTAAAAGAAAGCCTGACAGTCACTGCCTGAGGTAAACTCTTACCTGCCTTTATGACCCGGAAAGAATTCAAGACTTGTGGCCTTGCTTTGGCCAGAGAATCGCTGATTGTGTGTGTATACGAACCGGAAACTTCAGAGACTGGGGGAGAATGAAGAACAATGAGAGACAGTGGAAGAAGGGACCGAGAGGAGCTGAGTGTGAGAACAGAAAGAAGCTGTGTGGAGAGATTTGACTTAGAAGAATAAAGTGAATGGACTAAGAGCTCAGTGTGCTTAGATTCTTTCAATATCCCTAAGTTTAGATCCTCAGCTGATAGTCTTCCACGGACCCTGGGAAAGGGCTGTAGGGCTGGACCCCAGTAGCTCTTGTTAGTGCCACACCAAGCTGGGTCTCATTGATCTCTCTTAGCCTCGCCCTGGTGGATTCTAGGGAGGTGCCCTACCACTGAGCTATATCACCAGCCCCTTTTTACTTTTTCTTTATACAATTTTTTGAGAAATGGTCTCGTTTTGTAGCCCTGGCTGGTCCTGAACTTACTATGTAGACCAAGTTGGCCTCAAACTCACTAAAGGAATGCACCATCAGGCCCAACAACAACAAAAAATTCGTGTGCCGGTACATTGTTGGTTAAGCGGCGGCGCTCGTGGCTGGCTGCCACATGCCGACTGAAGAGAGCGCTGGATGCTGCGGTGGCAGAAGAATCACGAGCCATGGTTACCTTTCTAGAGCTTTATTGGGAGAGAGAAAGAGAGAGACTGCGCGGAGGACAGAGGGAATACGGGGAGGTGGGGGAGAGAGAATAAGGAAAGAGGGAACACAGAGAGGGCACGCCCGCTTTTTAGGCTGGGACGCCGTCGCAGGCTGTTGACATAATAAGGACATAATCCTTACATACATGTGCCTGCTGATGTGTGTGCGTATGTATACATGTGTCTTCCGATGTGTGTACATCTGCTGATGTGTGTGTATACACGTGTCTGTTGATGTGTTATGTGTGTACACATTCTGCTGGTATGTGTGTGTATCCACATGTCTGTTGCTTGCTGCATGTGCGTGTGCGTGTGCGTGCGTGTGCGTGTGTGTGTGTGTGTGTGTGTGTGTGTGTGTGTGTGTACACGTGTCTGCTGATGTATAGAGCCCAGAGGTTAATGTTAGGTATCTTTCTCAATCATTCTCCACTTTACCTTTTGAGACAGAGTTTCTCACGGAACCAGTACGGCTCACCTAGACAAGCTGACCTGCAAGCTCCAGAGATCTGCCTGTCTTCACCTCCCCAGCCCTGGGATTATAGGCACTGGCCACCATATCCAGCTCTTTACACATGCTGGGGATCCAAACTCAAGTCATCATTCTTGTGGCATTGAATCAGCTTCCCAGGTGGTTTTCATTCCAGGACAGGGCTCATAAAATTGTTTGGGCTGGACTTGAATTCACTCCGTAGCCCAGGCAAACCTCACAATGGTGATCTTCCTGCCCCAGCCTCCTTAAGAGCTGGAATTACAGTGCTTTACCATCAGGCCCAGCCTGGTACCATAGATCTATCTTATGAGTTTATCTATGTGTTGATAAACTCATAGGTAGGGATTGGGAAGATGGTTCAGTGCTTACTGTAAAGTGCTTACTGTACAGCCACGGGGTCCTGAGTTCTTATCCCTAGTACCCCTGCAAAAGTTGGACATGTTGGTCTCCTGTAAACCTCAGTGCTGGGAGGTGGACACAGACAGATCATGGGAACCGGTTCAATACCAGCTGATGTAGCCAAGGCAGTGACTACTAGGTTCAGTGAGAGCCCCTGTCCTAAAGTAAGGTGGGTTACCCCAGCTTGACCTCAACATTTGAGATTAGCACAGTCTCTAGCCTTCATCAGAGAAACCTCTTATTGCAGAGACTCACAACTGGCCAACGTGCAGAGAAAAAGAGACGACGGAGAGCTTGACCCTTAAATGGGACATTTATTTTGCCTCTCCAAGGCTCGAACATTGAGGAAGAGGGAGCAGAAAGAACGCAAGAGCCAACGGATGGGGAGATGTGCAGCAAAATGATGCCATTGCATTCATGAACTCATTGCAGCTGTGGTTATCTTCACAAGGTTGGGGTTGTCAGCATCTCATCATGGATGGGGAGGAGGGCTCCCTGAGGGAATATTGGCAGTCAGTGGTTGCTGGGTAATGTGGCATCCTTTTCTTCAGTGGTGCAACATGCAACTTAAAATACAGGGAAAAATAATTGGCTTGCTAGACATAAGCACGGTTGTTTCTTATATTTCAGGAAAAGATTTGCCAAATACTTAAGACGACTATTACTCCTTCATCTCTTATAGGCCTAGGTCAACCTAATATTATTGCTAGCAGCTCAAAAATATTAAGATGGTCAGATAGATAAAATTATAACATACTCTGCCCATATGTCATCCACCATACCTAACATACTATGGGAAAGAAACATACTGTAACAAATGAATGTACCATTAGTCTCTGCTATGAACTAATATCATCTCAAATGCATTAGATGGGTTTTAAACTTAAGGGAACTTGAGTAACCAAGTTCAAGGCATAATTGAGCCCATTATTCCAGAAATCATAAATGACAGACATGGCCTTAGGTTATCAAAATTTATCCTAGGGGCCACTGTCCACTGTTGACCCTATTACTTGTAAATCTGATGCTCCTATCTGAGTTTAGCAATGACCCTTAAATGCTGAGAGAATTGTAATTGCTACCTGTCTGATGGAGGAAAAACTTAAATTCTGGGCATATAAGGCCCCCACTAGCCCTTAAATCACCCCAATAGATTTAGGAAAATCAGGCTTATAGACTGTTACAAGTCCTTAAGAAATTAAATACAATTTATTAAAGCCAAGGGAATCTCACAGCCTGACTTGCCATCTCCCACGGCCATCCCCAAAAATCAAAAAAAAATCATCATAGATTTACAAGATTGCTTCTTTACCATACCTCCTCAACATAAGATTGTCAGCATTTCGCTTTTAGCTTGCCTACTCACCCTGCCATGATGGAGGCCAAAGCTGACATACAGAGCAGGAAATGCGAGTTCTGTTTATCCAGGACTCATTTATTGAGAGAGTTCCTCATTATATATATATACAGATTAACTATCAGAACTAACTGTCAATTACAGCTTCCTCACAGTCCCCCAACCTAATAATATATATGTATGTATATATGTATATAGATATATCTGGTAATACATTTATAGTTATATCAAACTATGAAACTTATGAGTCTATAGAATGGCAAATAGCTCTACAGGATATACTGGCACCTTTTCTTCTGTCTGTCCAACAATTACAAATTCTCTCCCTATGGAAGCTCACTCATGAGGCTTACATCCTTATGATTTATGGTTATGAAATAGACAGCAATACACCATTTTTCCACTGCTTTTCAATTTTAGGAATGCCTTGAGCTCATATATGGACCAGGGCCTTACATATACTCCAAGAGCTCTTAAGAATTGGCGCTTAATTTTTCATATCTCCCACTAGAGGCATTCCTTATTCCCCCCAGGCCAAGACACAAAGTTACACCTAAGCCGCTACAATCTTCTCACTGGTATTTGAAAAGGTCCTGATGTTTTCTTAATGTCAGGAAGAGGATGTGCCTACATGTCTTCACAGGACATTGACCTGCCTTTATGAATCCTGGATCACTTGGTTATACCATACACTAGGCAGCTGCAGGACAAAGGCGCTCTAAAACTGCCAGACTGAACACAGGCTGTTATTTACCTCTAGATTCTTAAATATTGAGCGTTGAATATAAATAAATTGATACAGTTCCAGATCCTTTGGTTAAACTGTTCATCAATGATATAAAACTTATAGAAATATTATTAGAAATAAGAATTCTCTTCTAAATGTATTTTATTCATTTTTATCAAAAGATAAATGAGACCTGAGAGATATATAAATGACACATTTCAGATTTAATTCTCTGGCTATCCTGATGTTTTGTTGAGGCTCCAAGCATTCTTAATTTTGCTCTGACAAAATTTACCACTGTTGTATTGCTAACATGTCTAAGATTTTGTCTGTTAAGAAGGTTCTTATAAGCTTCAGGAGATCAAAATTTGCCAACGCTCACAAGCCAAGAAGGACTGGGAGGAATGTAACCTGACTACAGTTTCATCTCCCACTTACAAAATTTCCGTTTCTTCTATGGGTGGGAGAGGAGCCTTCCCTCTCCCTGGCCTGGTGTCCCCTTCTCTCATCTACTAACCATGCATTTAATATCCCATAGGTACACCTAAGAGAAAAGTCTCCTCTTTAAAACTCCTCATCTTTAAAACTCCTCAGCTGCGTGTTCTACCATTAATACATATATTTACTTCCAGCAGAGATTCTAACCATTTAAAGAGTTACAGGTTGTCATCCTCTGGACCATGGACATGCTATCTAGCTGCAGGTCTGCACCCCACCCTCCAGCCCACACTGATGTGCTGTCCGCCCCAGCCCCGCATCAAGCCCTCCAGCCCACAAGACAGAAAATTCTGCTACACTTCGTGTCTCACAGAGCCTGAAACAGCCTGCGCTTCCTGGGTTTCCACTGCATTCCAGGCCTCAAGACCCCCAACTTCGCCCCCATATCCGCAGGAAGTAACCATGAGAGATTTCTACAGCCCCCTTTGTCACGTACCCCTTTTTTTCTGAACTGAACTCTCCAGCCCAGGGCTGGACTGCCCTTAAAAAAGGCTCTATTATTAATTGTGTAAGTTCTGCCCATGATCCTGAAATGTATGTGCTATCAGACATTCTCCTCATGTACTTATGACAATTGTTCTGTATGTAAGTCTTGCTATGTATACCCTGACACAGGTTATTGCTGTTTTCTCATAGCTGGTGGTTTAATATTGCATTGATTACAAATTTAAACTAGGTAAGCTTCAGCTGCAGCCTTGGTCCCACAGGTGCTCATGACCTACTCAGGTAACTCTTTAACTATGCCTCCTTAAAATACAGGTTAACCAGCCGGGCGGTGGTGGCGCATGCCTTTAATCCCAGCACTCGGGGAGGCAGAGACAGGCAGATCTCTGTGAGTTCCAGGAAAGGCGCAAAGCTACACAGAGAAACCCTGTCTCGAAAAACCAAAAAAAAAAAAAAAAAAAAAATACAGGTTAACCAAATCAATACCACTAACCAAAGATTAATAGATAGAGTTAATGTTCCAAACTAACCATTTCTTTTTGATAAGTCACAATCATAGTATTCAGACACTTTTGACCATATTATGCCATACTAGCTAAGGATAGATTTTTATGATTACTCATTTGCTCCCTTTTGGAGACAGAGATATTCTAACTATATACAGCTATACCTATTAGATGGTTAAACTAATCCTCAGCCTGCCATCTATATAAAGTATTGATTATAAATATATATTATATGTACAATATTGATTAAATATCAATGTTAATCATTACTTGTCATTTTTCAGAAATCTTCAAACTTAAGTTTATCTACATATTCACTGTCCTAGAAAAAAAGTTTTTTTTTAACTAAATGAAAAAAGGGGAACTGCTGCAGGCCACAGGAATATATCATAAGAACTCAGCTGGTTATGGCAAAGTCACTACCTGGAGGAATCAGGGAATTCCTCCAGAGGAAGCCAAATCCCAAGGAGTTTTTGGTGTTGCTTGGCTTGTTATATATCAGTTGTCTTCTATTATGAAAACCATGTGTGCCTTCATAGTTTTCCCAATTGACTTTTCCCTAAGAAGGGCTAACAATGTGGACTGATCATTCTCTGGACATACACATTCCAGGTATTTGGAGACCAGCCTCAGGAAAGGCTTTCTCTGGAATCAGATATCTCCCTTGGCCACTTTCAAGGACTAGCAGTAATAACAGTCCACATGTAAGTCTCCTGATTTAAGGTAAATTCCACAAGGAGACACCGCCTAGGTCAGGTGGATGTTCAGTAATAGCTTTACACAATTTAGCTCGGACCCTCCTTTCTTACAGCCTTACTAACTTTATAGACCTCTAACTCCTTATTTAACCACTTCTAGGAATATTTAGATAACTTTCTGTGCTGACAGCTATGCTCAGCCAGAACCCCAGTTCAAGCCTCCCTGTAATTATCATCATTGGCAGCATCTGGCCAGGTCCATCCCCAGACGGAGGAAAGTACCTTATCAGAGATACCTCTGCTGTACTCTCTAAGAACAGACTTAAGCATCCAGGCTACCTGTTTGAGAAGGCCTGGCAGATGTGCCAATTAAGCTTTACTTCCTCCTTTCCCAAACCTTACCTCTAGTTCCAGATCTCCCTTTAACTATCACCAGAGGCATCTCGCTGTACACAGGTTGCCTAGCGACCGAGCACACTTTCCCCCACCCTGCAGAAAAATGGCAGATAGTTTGGACAGATAGGAGCCACAGGAAAAAAGAAGACAGTTTTATTTTCTCCCATTGACCTAGCAACTTATAGATTCTTAACATTTTCTACCAATCACGTTTAAGATTATAGTTGAGCACATAAGAGCCCTCTTCTTAGATATTACCTGAATTTAGCCTTTAGTTAATTCATTTCCCCATTGGTCAGTTCCTTTGGGGTTGCAAATGATAATTAACGGTTATTGCCTCTCAATGTGATTCTTATCACCCCTCTGTTTGACCCTGGAAGCCTGGCTTTGCACTGCTAAGGGAATACTGCTTGTAAGTGTATATATACCAGGACTTCCAGGGCACGAGGGATGGAGAAGAGAAAAGAGAATGGAAGAACTAGATGGGTAAGAACTTGAGAGGAACAAACTGAGATGGGGAAGAACTAGGTTGTAGGGCTAGAAGAGAGTACCAGAGGAATGAGATGGAAGATGAGGAAGAGCCGGATGGGGAAGAACAAGATGAGGAAGAACGAAATGAGAAGAGAGAAGGAGATGGGAGAGGAGATGATACGGGAAAGAACACGATGGACGAGAACCTAGAAGGGGCAGAACTAGATGAAGGAATTAAGACAGAACCTAGAGGGGACCGCAGACAAGTGTAGAGAGAAATCAGGCTAGAAATGAGCTATATATGAGAACAGAATATAAGCTTGTAACTGACACAGAATAATAAAGTATATGGACTAAGGAGTTTTGTGTACATAGATTCATTTCTTCACATCAAAGATTAATTATCAGCTGGTTGTAGATTCTTCCCAGACCCTGGAGGGGGACTATCGAGGGGCTGGACCCCCATAGTCCACGATATGTGTGTGACAAGTTCTTCTTATTGTAGTCCAGGCTGACCTCAAACTTGAAATCCTGCCTCATTCTTCTACTGCTGGGATTATAGTCACAAACTACCATGGCTTCAGGCTTATTTCATGTGTGTATCTGTTCCTGTGTTGCCTGTACCTATGGATGACAGAGGAAAACCTCGTGTGTCAACAGTGATCCACCTTGGTTTTGTACATGTGTGTGCACATTGCATATGTGCACACACACAAGTGAACACAAGGAAGCCACCATACCCTCTCTATTGTAGTACGTACCATCAACAGTGTCTCTCACTGAATCTGAAAGTCACCATTTTGAGTAGGTTGGCTGGCCAGGCCAGCAGGCTCCTGGGAACTATGGTGTCTTTCCCTCAATTCTGGGATTATAGGCATACATAGCCAGGCCTAGCTTTTTACATGAGTGATGGGGATTTGAATTCAGGTCCTCATGTTTGCACAGTAAGTTCTCTTGCTCACTGAACCATCTACCTAGTTCCAGTTTTTTCTTTTTCTTTTGT
Source organism: Peromyscus nudipes (assembly GCA_902168325.1). NCBI lineage: Eukaryota > Metazoa > Chordata > Mammalia > Rodentia > Cricetidae > Peromyscus > Peromyscus nudipes. Next base: position 9,804 of record CABHPH010125000.1, read on the forward strand.
TTCTTCACCCTCCTGATGCTTACAACTTCTTCTTTTTCTTTTGTTTCTTCACCCTCCAGGCTTGCTGGTCATCAAGCCTCAGGGATCTGCCTATTTCCTTCTCTGTGGTACTGGGATTGTACCACCACCCTTGGGTTTTTAAAAATGGAATCCAGGGATTGAACTCAGGTCTTCATCCGTATGTGGCAACAAGTACTTTATCCATTGAACTGTCTCCCCAGCACCAAGCTTACTTTTTTGTTTGTTTGTTTTTTTCGAGACAGGTAGCCTGTCTGTAGCCCTGGCTGTCCTGGAAATTGCTTTGTAGATCAGGCTGGCCTCGAACTCACAGAGCTCTGCCTGCCTCTGCCTCCTGAGGGCTGGGATTAAAGATGTCGTGCACCACCACCTCCAGTTCCTCAAGCTTGCTCTGAAAACTGGGTGCTATGTGCACATTGTTTCCCAAACCCATGACCCCCTCTCCTCCAATTTTCACACTTTCTTGAAGCCAAATCTCTTTGCCATCTTGAGTACTTTACCAGAAGATGAATACAATTGAATACAAACTGAAGCAATTTTGTTTTTTCAGAATTCAACCATTAAAGAATTCTTTTGTAAAACCATTTAGGTCTATCACCTCTTCAGAGTCGTGGTTCCTTTAATTTTTTTTTTTTGTTTTGTTTTATTTTGTTTTTCGAGACAGGGTTTCTCTGTGTAGCTTTGCGCCTTTCCTGGAACTCACTCTGTAGCCCAGGCTGGCCTCGAACTCACAGAGATCCGCCTGCCTCTGCCTCCCGAGTGCTGGGATTAAAGGCGTGCGCCACCAACGCCCGGCTGGTTCCTTTAATTTTAATGGACTATTTTTCCACTTGCTTTTGTTTTTTGGAGATGCCCGAGGAGCACTGACAGCACACCTTCCCTGTGCTTCTGAGTGTTTCACAGAGTGATCGATCACATCCAACTCAGAAACGCTATCCCCCAATACGAGATGAGAAAATGGGGAGTTTAAAGAAGCCCCGTGCTAACTCAACAATGAAATACAGGTGTGGGCAGAACCTGGCTCAGGAGGTGGGGCCTTGTCTGGAATGTGGTCAGGTGGAAATGATGCCAGGAAGCCGCAAGACCTGAGTGGCTGATTAGAAAACGGTACCATGGCTGCAAGCCAAAGCCAGGTATTGATATGGGAGAGATCCAACAGAAGCACTGTGATGGAGGATGGAAGCTGGTCCAAAGGTAGTGGCAAGCAATACTGCTAAAGCCTTTTGCATGCAGCCACTCCATCCTGGGGTGGGGGGGATGAGTTAAGTAAGACTGTGCACTGGAGGAGAGGGACTGTGTCCTTTCTAACCTTGTAGTTCACCGCCACGCCTCAGGGCGGCGCTGTACGCAGCCAGGCCGTTATCCAGGCCGTTGGTGCGCAGGTGCTTTCTAGCCCTCGCGAGGCCTGTGCGCAGGCGCAGGGTGAACAGCGCGGGCTGTTGAAGGTGCGTGCGCGGGGCTTGCGAGGTCCCTGGTGCCCGAGGTCAGGCTGCAGCGTCCTCAGCGTCGGTGGTGAGGGACGCGAGCTGTGGCACTCAGAGAGCTGTGTGGAGTAAGGGACTCTGCACGAGAAGGACGAGGCGGGATGCTGGAGGTCCTGGTGCTAAAGGTGAGGCGCACCGGCCGCCTTCCTCGAGGCGCTTCCCCACGTGCGGCTGCCATCTTGGGGTCCCCGAAGCCCAGCTGCCCGAGGCTCGCTTTCGGACAAGCGAGGGACACAGTTGCACACCCTGGTAATGTGGGTTGCAGATGCGATGGCAAAGGCCAATAGCCTTCAGCTATCCAGTATTGGGAACTGGGTTCTCAGTGGAGCATGAAGGAAAGATCACAGTGAGTTCGGGGCCAGCCTGGGCTACATCCTGAGAACTTAGTTCACAGATACCACCTCCCCAAAATTAAATATTCATTGGTGAACTGATCTGTTACAATTAAATTTATTATGTAAAATTTCCCCTTGTGACCTTCGTACAGTCACTTAATCTAACATATTTGTGTTGCCTGTGTGAGAGTGCAAGTGCCGTGGTGCACATGTAGAGGTCAAAGGACAACTGACCTGAAGGTTGACCTGAAGTCAAGCCTGTTGGCAAGTACCTTTTACTGGATCGGCTTACTGGCTCTTTTTTTTTTTTTTTTTTTTTTTTTTCCAAGACAGGGTTTCTCTGTGTAGTTTGGTGCCTGTCCTGAATCTCGCTCTGTAGTCCAGCCTGGCCTCGAACTCACAGAGATCCACCTGGCTCTGCCTCCCAAGTGCTGGGATTAAAGGCGTGTGCCACCACCACCCGGCCCCTGCTTGTTTTAATTAATTAATTAATTTTAGGGTCTCAATTCTGTAACCCTGATTTGCTTGGTACTCCTTATGTAGACCAAGATGGCCTAGAACTTACAGAGATCCCCCTGTGTTTGGTTGGCCCTCGAGTGCTGGGATCAAAGTCATGCACTCTGACGCCCAACCATCATTAAAAATGTATTTTTATTTTTTATTATGTGTCTGTGTCTGGATATGTGCACATGAGTGCAGGTACCCTCAGAGCTGTAGCTCCAAGCAGTTGTGAGTCACCCGATATGGGTGATGGGAATGGATGAGAACTGAATTCAGGTCCTCTGCAAGAGCAAACAATCAGTCGCTCTTAACCAGAGCCATCTCTACAGCCCACCAGGCATCTTTTCACAGGATGATTGGCCACCTGTATTAGGTTCATTGGGATTATGCCATTTCAGGTCCTCGGTCCTTTCTTTCTTTTTTCTTTTTCTTTTTTTTTTTTTTGAGTGATTCAGGTTTATGGTGTGGTTGTTGAGTCTTAGAAGCTCTCTTTACATTCTGAATATCAATCCCTTACCTGAGAAGCATTTGCAAAAATTTTCTCCCCTTTTATGGTATGCTGGTTACTTACATTTGACATAACCTCGAGTCATCTGGGAAGAGCGTCTCAATTAGGAATTACCTAGGTCAGGTTGGCATGTGGACCTGTGTGTGTGCGCGCGCTTGTTTTGGTTGTTAATTGATGTGGGAAGACCCAGCCCACTGTGGGCCTTGGCGTTCCCTGGCCTGGCATCCTGGATTGTATAATTAGGAAAGTTAGCTGAGCATAAGCAAGCAAGGATGCAGGCGTGTGTTCTCACTCCGCTCTTGACTGGGTGTGATGACCTAGCTCCTCCTGAGTTCTGCCTGCCCCCACTTCCCTGCAGTAGCCAGCCACAGAACAAGCCCTTTCTTCCCTTGCATTGTTTATCACCTCAACAGAAAGGAGACCAAGACTTGTGGGTTGACTATTTACTGATAGTCTTTCTGGAGGCATAAAATACTGGTGTTCAGTAATTTATTTTCCCTTTTGTTGCTGTGTCATATCCAAGCAGCCAATGCCAAAAATAATGTGAAGCTTTTGTATTGTTTGCACCTCAGACTTAATAGTCATACATCTCACAGTTAGGACTTTGATACATTTTGAGTTAGTTTTCTTTCTTTTGTACATTTTTTATGTGTGGGTGCATTCATGTTCATCATGAGGAGGCACATACCATGGCATATGTGAGAAAGTTGTAGAGCTAATTCTCTTCTTCCATGTTCACATAGGTTTCAGAGATTGAACTGAGGTTGCCAGGCTTCCCCAGCAAGTGGCTATCCCTGCTGAGCCATCTTGCCAGCCCCTTGAACTAATTTTTCTATATGGTGTTAATAAGTTCTTTCCTTAGCATGAAATATTCAGTTTCCCAATAATACTTTTGGAAAGACTATCATTTCCCCATAAAATGATTTCTGACCTTTGTCAACTATTATTGGACCACACTGTAAAGGATTTCATCCTGGGCTTTTTATTCTTCTGGTCTGTATGTCTATGATTATATAATAGCACCACACTGTTTTGATTATTGTAGCTTTGTAGTAAGTTTTGGAGTCAGGTATGGATCCTTCTAGCTAGTTTGGTTTTGATACACCATCTCCAGCTGAGACTGGCTTCTACCTCCTTCAGTAGCCTGATCCTCCCCTCCACCTCAGGAGCGCTGGATTACAGGTATGCACTACCATGGTCAGTTTTATGTGGTGCTGGGGATTGAAACTAGGACTTCATGTATAGCTAGGTAAGCATTCTACCAACTGATCTACATCCCCAACACTTTAGCTTTGCAGTTTTTAGAGGTTTGTTGGCTACTTAGCATCCCTTAAAATTTTGTTTAGAAAAAAAGACTTTAGGATTTGATAATAAGAATTGAACCTGTTAGTCAGTGTTAGCATCTTAATTTATGTCAATGTTAAATTTTCCAGTCCACAAATGTAAATGTATTTCCATGATTTTTTTAATTACTTATTTTATGTGCATTGGTGTTTTGCCTGCATGTGTATCTGTGTGAGAGTGTCTGATCCCCTAGAACTGGAGTTATAGACAGTTGTGAGCTGCCATGTTGGTGCTGGGAATTGAACCTGGGTCCTCTGGAAGAGCCAGTGCTCTTAACCACTCAGCCAGCTCTCTAGCCCTGATTTTTTTTTTAAGATAATCTCACTCCGTAGCCCGACTTGCCAAGGACTCCCTATGTAGACCAGCCTGGCCTTGAACTTAATGAGATCGGTCTCCCTCCTGAGTGCTGGGACTAAAGACGTGCTCTGGCTCTCCCTGTATTTTTGTGTCTCGGTTTCTTTCATCATAGTTTTATAGTCTCAGTAGTAGTTGTAATGTGTTTTTATAGGGTTCTTAGATTTTCTATGTAGACAGTTATGCTGATAGAAACTGTCAAGTTTATTTTCAGTCTTCCTGACAGTCTTATCTTACAGTATTATCTAGCACACTCCAGCCAGTGTTGACTGAACCACTATTAGATTTTTATTTCCTGTGTGTTACTTCCTGTCCTTGAAATAGAGATCCCATTTGTAAATACAGCTGGGTGCCGTGGAACACTCTTGTAAGCCTAGCACTCAGAAGATGGAGGCTAGCTTGGGCTATGTGAGATTCTGTCTCAAAACCCAAAACACAGCAAAGTCCCATAAAGTTAGTTTCATAACTAAGCTTCTTTAGACACTGTAACCATCTGGTCCTTAAGTTCTTGAGCGTACTATAAGAGCTACTTTCAAGTCCTTGCCAGTTAAGCATCTAGGCAACTTGGGTGTCCTCCCTCTCTCCCTTTCTAAAATAGAGCTCTGGACCTTGAGGTATTAGGCAAGTGCCTACCACTGAGCTATACCCCCAGCCCTGGGGTCACTGTCTAGTGACTTTCCTTGGCCGTGTATCATGGTTACATTCTTCATAGGCCTATTAACTGGTTTTACTGGACCTTGCTTTGTCCCTTCCTTGTTATATTAAGCATGAAGGTGACTTTTTGCTATTAGTTACTTGACTACAGACTACAAAATCAGAATGACTGATGTCTTCCCCCCTCCCCCAATTATTATAAAATCCTTCACACATCCAATCATGGTGGTACACACCTTTAATCCCAACACTCAGGAGGTAGAGGCTGGTAGATCTTGGTGAGTTTGAGGCCAGCCTCAAACATTGCCAGTTCCAGGCCAGTCAGGATACATAGTGAAATCTTGTCTTTAAAAGTAATAATAATAATAGCCAGGCGGCAGTGGTACAGGCCTTTAATCCCAGCACTTGGGAGGCAGCCCAGGTGGTGAGTTCCAGGCCAGCCTGGGCTACAGAACAAGATCCAGGACAAGCACCAAAACTACACAGAGAAACTCTGTCTCAAAAAAACCAAACTAAATAAATAAACAAATAATAAAGTCACACCTTCAGAAGAGTAGGAAATACTGCATCGAACTTGTACCCTGCTCTCTGGTGTGTAGGGTGCAGAGTTGTGGCGTCTCATTGCTTCTAGTCCCTCCTCTCAGCAGGCAGAGGTAGAACACGCGTTTGCAAAATCAATGGTGGTTTTAATTGGTGTTTTTAATTCAAATTTAACTTTTTCCACTTTCTAGCTTATCTCTAAAAGTGATACTTTGTGCAGTTTTTAATTTTTATTTGTATGTGTGATTGTTTGGATAAGGATAGGCTCCATAGGCTCATAGATTTGATTGCTTGGTCACTGGGCATTATTTGAAAAGATTTGAAAACTTCCTTGTTGGAGAAGTGTTTTAAGAGGTGGGCTTTGAGGTTTTCAAAAGCCCAAGCCAGGCCCACCGGTTCTCTCTTCCTGCTTGTGGATCTGGATGTAGAACTCTCAGCTCCTTCTCCAGCACCATGTCTGCCTGCTCGGTGCCATGCTGATAATGGACTAAACCCCTGAACTGTAAGCCAGAAACAATTAAATGCTGTCGTTTTTTGTTTGTTTTTGTTTTTTGTTTATTTTTATTTATTTTTTTTGAGTAAAACCAAAACTTACTCTAAGCCACAGTCATCCTAGGGTCCCCCCTGCCATATAGCCTCCCTGGTTCTGTGAGTTGCAGTCTGATTGTCCTTTGCTTTATATCTAGAATCCACTCATGAGTGAGTACATACCATGTTTGTCCTTCTGGGTTTGGGTTACCTCACTCAGGATGATATTTTCTAGTTCCATCCATTTGCCTGCAAATTTCATGCTGTCATTGTTTTTCTCTGCTGAATAGTACTTCATTGTGTATATGTACCACATTTTCTTAATTCATTCTTCGGTTGACGGGCATCTAGATTGTTTCCAGGTTCTGGCTATTACAAATAGTGCTGCTATGAACATAGCTGAGCATGTATCTTTGTGGTATGAATCAGCATTCCTTGGTTATATGCCCAAGAGTGGTATGGCTGGGTCTTGAGGTAGATCGATTCCCAATTTTCTGAGAAACCGCCATACTGATTTCCACAGTGGTTGTACAAGTTTGCATTCCCACCAACAGTGGAGGAGTGTTCCCTTTGCTCCACATCCTCTCCAACATTGACTGTCATTGGTGTTTTTGATCATAGCCATTCTGACAGGTGTAAGGTGATATTCAGAGTCGTTTTGATTTGCATTTCTCTGATGATTAAGGATGTTGAGCATTTCTTTAAATGTCTTTCAGCCATTTGTGATTCTTCTTTTGAGAATTCTCTGTTTAGCTCTTTAGCCAATTTTTTAATTGGATTGTTTAGTGTTTTGATATCTAGTTTCTTGAGTTCTTTATATACTTTGGAGATCAGTCCTCTGTCAGATGTGGGGTTGGTAAAGGTCTTTTCCCATTCTGTAGGCTGTCTTTTGGTCTTATTGACTGTGTGTGTCTTTTGTCCTACAAAAGCTTCTCAGTTTCAAGAGGTCCCATTTATTAATTGTTGCTCTCAGTGTCTGTGCTGCTGGTGTTATATTTAGGAAGTGGTCTCCTGTGCCAATGCGTTCAAGAGTACTTCCTACTTTCTCTTCTATTAAGTTTAGTGTAACTGGATTTATGTTGAGGTCTTTGATCCACTTGGATTTGAGTTTTGTGCGTGGTGACAGATAATGGATCTATTTGTAATCTTTTACATATTGACATCCAGTTATGCCAGAACCATTTGTTGAAGATACTTTCTTTTTTCCATTGTATAGATTTGGCTTCTTTGTCAAATATCAGGTTTCATATGTGCGTGAATTAATGTCAGGGTCTTCAGTTCGATTCCATTGGTCTGTATGTCAGTTTTTATACCAGTACCAAGCTGTTTTTATTACTATAGCTCTATAGTAGAGCTTGAGGTCAGGGATGGTGATACCTCCAGAGGTTGCTTTATTATACTGGATTCTTTTAGCTATCCTGAGTCTTTTGTTTTTCCATATGAAGTTGAGTATTTTTCTTTCCAAGTCTGTGAAGAATTGTGTTGGGATTTTGACGGGGATTGCATTGAATCTGTAGATTGCTTTTGGTAAGATTGCCATTTTTACTATGTTAATCCTACCTATCCATGAGCATGGGAGATCCTTCCATTTTCTGATATCTTCTTCAATTTCTTTCTTTAGAGATTTAAAGTTTTTATCAAACAGGTCCTTCACTTGTTTAGTTAGTGTTATCCCAAGGTATTTTATATTATTTGTGGCTATTGTAAAGGGTGATGTTTCTCTGACTTCTTTCTCAGCCCTTTTATCATTTGTGTATAGGAGGGCTACTGATTTTTTTGAGTTGATCTTGTATCCTGCCACTTTACTGAAGGAGTTTATCAGCTGTAGGAGTTCCCTGGTAGAGTTTTTTGGGTCACTTATGTATACTATCATATCATCTGCAAATAGTGAAAGTTTGACTTCTTCTTTCCCAATTTGTATCCTTTCATCTCCTTATGCTGTCTTATTGCTCTAGCTAGAACTTCTAGTACTATATTGAATAAATATGGGGAGAGTGGACAGCCTTGTCTTGTTCCTGATTTTAGTGGACTCGCTTTGGGTTTCTCTCCATTTAATTTGATGTTGGCTGTTGGCTTGCTGTAAATTGCCTTTATTATGTTTAGGAATGTTCCTTGTATTCCTGATCTCTCTAAGACCTTTATCATGAAGGGGTGTTGGATTTTGTCAAAGGCTTTTTCAGCATCTAATGAGATGATCATGTGGTTTTTTTCTTTCAGTTTGTTTATATGGCATATTACATTGACAGATTTTCGTATGTTGAACCATCCTTGCATCCCTAGGATGAATCCTACTTGGTCGTGATGGATAATTTTTTTTATGAATTCTTCTTGGATTCGGTTTGCCAATATTTTGTTGAGTATTTTTGCATCAATGTTCATGAGGGAGATTGGTCTGTATTTCTCTTTCTTTGTTGCATCTTTGTGTGGTTTGGGTATCAGGGTAATTGTAGCCTCATAAAAAGAGTTTGGTAGTGTTCCTTCTGTTACTATTGTGTGGAACAATTTGAAGAGTATTGGAATTAGTTCTTCTTTGAAAATCTGGTAGAATACTGCACTGAAACCATCTGGTCCTGGGCTTTTTTTGGTTGGGAGACTTTTGATGACTGTTTCTATTTCTTTAGGGGTTACTGGTCTATTTAAATGGCTTATCTGGTCTTGATTTAACTTTGGTATGTGGTATCTATCCAGAAAATTGTCCATTTCTTCCAAATTTTCCAATTTTGTGGAGTGCAGGTTTTTGAAGTATGACCTGATGATTCCTTGTTGTCTGTTGTTATGTCTCCCTTTTCATTTCTGATTTTGTTAATTTGGGTGCTCTCTCTTTGCCTTTTGGTTAGTTTGGCTAGGGGTTTGTCTATCTTGTTGATTTTTTTCAAAGAACCAACTCTTTGTTTCATTGATTTTTTTTTTTGTATTGTTCTCTTGTTTTCTATTTCGTTGATTTCAGCCCTCAATTTGATTACTTCCTGGCATCTATTTCTCCTGGGTGAGTTTGTTTCTTTTTGTTCTAGAGCTTTCAGTTGTGCTGTTAATTCATTGATATGGGATTGCTCCATCTTCTTTATGTGGGCATTTAGAGCCATGAATTTTCCTCTTAGCACTGCTTTCACAGTGTCCCATAGGTTTGGGTATGTTGTACTTTCATTTTCATTGAATTCTAGGAAATCTTTAATTTCTTTCTTTATTTGTTCCTTGACCCATTGATGTTTCAGGTGGGCATTATTCATTTTCTATGAGTTTGTAGGCTTTCTATAATTTTTGTTGTTGTTGAAGTCTAACTTTAATGCATGGTGGTCTGATAAGATACAGGAGGTTATTCCAGTGTTTTTGTATCTGTTGAGATTTGTTTTGTGGCCAAGCATGTGGTCAAAATTTGAGAAGGTTCCATGGGGTGCTGAGAAGAAGGTATATTCTTTTGTGTTAGGATGGACTGTTCTGTAGATATCTATTAAGTCCATTTGAGTCATAACATCTGTTAGGTCCTTTATTTCTTTGTTAAGTTTCAGTCTGGTAGATCTGTCTTTTGGTAAGAGTGGTGTGTTGCAATCTCCCACTACTAATGTGTGGGGTTTGATGTGCGTTTTAAGCTTTAGTAATGTTTCTTTTATGAATGTGGGTACCTTTGTATTTGGGGCATAAATGTTCAGAATTGAGACTTCATCTTGGTGGATTTTTCCTGTGATAAATATGTAATGTCCATCCTGATCTCTTTCGATTGATTTTAGTTTGAAGTCTATTTTATTAGATATTAGGATAGCTATACCAGCTTGCTTCTTAGGTCCATTTGCTTGGAAAGCCTTTTCCCAGCCCTTTACTCTGAGGTAGTGTCTGTCTTTGAAGTTAAGGTGTGTTTCTTGTATGCAGCAGATGGATGGATCCTGTTTTCTTATCCATTCTGTTAGTCTGTGTCTTTTTATAGGTGAGTTGAGACCATTGATATTGATGGATATTAATGACCAATGATTGTTAATTCCTGTTATTTTTTGTGGTCGTGTTGCATTTTCCTTCTTTGGTGTTTGTTGGTGTGGGATTATCTATTGCCTGAGTTTTCATGGGTGTGTTTAAGTTCTTTAGGTTGGATTTTTCCTTCTAGTGTTTTCTGTAGGGCTGGATTTGTGAATAGGTATTGTTTAAATCTGGTTTTATCATGGAATATTTTGTTTACTCCATCTGTGGTGATTGAGAGTTTTGCTGGGTATAATAGTCTGGGTTGGCATCCGTGGTCTCTTAGTGTCTGCATAATACTTGTCCAGGACCTTCTAGCTTTCATAGTCTCTATTGAGAAGTCTGGTGTTATTCTGATTCGTCTGCCTTTATATGTTACTTGATCTTTCTCCTTTGTGGCTCTTAATATTTTTTCTTTGTTTGTATGTTTCGTGTTTTGATTATTATGTGGTGAAGGGACTTTCTTTTTTGGATCCAGCCTATTCGGTGTTCTGTAAGCTTCTTGTATCTTCATAGGGATTTCTTTCTTTAGGTTAGGAAAGTTTTCTTCTATGATTTTGTTGACTATATTTTCTGTGCCTTTGAGTTGGTCTTCTCCTTCTTCTATCCCTATTATTCTTAGGTTTGGTCTTTTCATGGTGTCCCAAATTTCTTGGATGTTTTGTGTTACGACTTTTTTGTCTTTAGTGTTTTCTTTGACTGACGAATCTATTTTCTCCATTGTGTATTCAGTGTCAGAGATTCTCTGTTCCATCTCTTACATCCAGTTGGTTATGCTTGCTTCTGTAGTTCCTGTTCGTTTAGTCAAGATTTCTATTTCCAGCATTCCTTTAGTTTTTGTTTTCTTTATTGTCTCAGTTTCAATTTTCAAATCTTGAATTGTTTCCTTCATCTGTTTAATTACTTTTCTTGGCTTTCTTTGATTTCTTCCAATTTTTTGTTTGTTTTTTCTTCCATTTCTTTAAGGGAATTTTTTATTTCTTCTTTAAGGGAATTTTTCATTTCCTCTTTAAGGGCCTCTATCATCTTCTTAAAGTCATTTTTATGATTGGTTTCTTCTGCTTCTTCTGCCTTAGTATGTTCAGGTCTTGCAGGTGCAGAATCGCTAGGTTCTAATGTTGTCATATAGGTCTTTATGTTGTTGCCTGCATTTTTGCACTGGCTTCTACTCATCTCTTCCTCTGCTCGGTGCAGGCGGTGTCTGTGTCTGAAGGTGCCTCTCTTCTTCTAATTGTTAGTCTTGGTCCACTAGGAGTTCTTGGTTAAATCGGTGCTGTTGGGCTCTGATTGTTTGGGAGCAGCTGTTCCCAGTCAGTGTAGTGTAGGCTTATGATTCTGGTGATCTGGTTCGGTGGCTGGTCAGCGCCCTCCTTTGTGTTCTCAGGTCATGTTTTGCTCATTTGTCAACTCCTCAGCTGATCTTTTTTCCTCAGACTGCAGACTGTAGGATTCTGAGTCCTCTCCCGGATGGATCTCAGCTGAGCAGGTTGTTTAGTAGGGTAATCTCACCAACACCTCCAAGTTGTTGGGTTTCACAGGATCGGCAGCTGGGGTTGGCCTCAGACAGAGTGTTCGGATCCGTTCTGGTCACGTCCCACGGAGATGGCTCCTTCCCCGGTGCTGGGATTAAAGGCATCCCTGCTCCAGGTTCTCAATCTCCTTGTTTTCACTGACCCCTCAGCGGGTAACAGCTCAGTTTCTGGTCTTTATTATGACCGCGTCTCTGCCACCGCTCAACCTGTCTCTGCCGCCGCTCCGCCTACCTTTGCCGCAGCTCCATCTGCCTCTGCCAAATGCTGTCATTTTTAAGAGTTGCGTACTCATAGTGTCTCTTCACAGCAACAGAACACTGACTATGTGTATCTGGGTTATACCATGTGTGATGGTATCCTTGAAGGCTAGAAGACAGCATTAGATCATCTGGAACTGGAGTTACAGGTGGTTTTGAGCTCCCAGGCTTGAGGTCTGGGAATGAACTCAGGTCCTTTGGAAGGGGAGGGAGCAAGTGGTCTTAGCTGCCGCTTTCTCTTCATCTCTTGTAGGTCTTTTTATTCCATTTTGATTTATTCTGTGCGTGAGTGCTCGGCAGCAGGCATGTAGAGGTCAGAAGACAACAACTTGTGGAAGTTGTCTCCTACTTTTTGGGTTCCGGGGATCAAACCACTTGGGTCTTGGCGGCAGGCAGGCACCTTTATGGCGGAGCCATCTCACTGCCCTGATTGTTTTTAAATAATAATGTATAATAAGATAAATTCAGATAGCTCTGACTTTAATCTTCTACTCCACTCTTCCCTTTTCCCAGGTAATAATTTATATTTGTTTGATTTATCTGTTATCCTATCCCAGCTTTTTTGGGGGGCTGGGGAGAGTGGTGCTGAGAGTGTAGTCCAGGACTGAGAGTGTTGCCCATGCGAGTTATGTGCAATTTACCACTGAACCGTATCCCAGCTCCTCGTTGGCTTTCTTTCATTCCTCGTCCTTCCTCCATCCTCCCTCTAGCCCTTGAACCCCCTGTGTAACTATGGATGTTGTTGAACCCCCACCCTCCTTCCTCTGCCTCCTAAGTGCTGGATTCCAGGTGTGTGCCAACTCCTCCCGTTTTATGACATGCTGGAGATAGAGGAAAATGTCAGACACACTGGGCAAGTGTGTCACCAGCTGAGCTCCATCTCCAGCCCCCATGTCTCTTTGAATAAATGATAGAATGTCGACATGCACTGCTTCCTGTGTGACTTTGGACTTAACATGACTGAGGTGAATGAAGAAGGGATAGATACATAGACACATGGACTGAAAGACTGGGATATGGTGGGCTGTGTGCACTCTGATGGAGCAGCAACAACTATGCAGCAACCAGAACCTCAGTGAGTTCATGACGTACAGCAGGAGCATGAGGGGTTAGCTAGTCCAAAAGGAGTCTTGGTATCAGAGCCTTCTTGAGTTGCAGTCATCCAGGAGGAGGAAGCTGTAGTTGTTAGTTTTTATACACACTGTCACCATCCACACTCCAACCAGAGGAAGGCTTTGCTGACTCCATGAGTCTGAGGCATTGGTGTCCATGACATGCCTGTGCCCATGTTGACAGTACAAATCACTTAGGACTTTATCTGCTCCCTACAGACTCACTCAGAGCTTCCTTGGCTTCCCACACTTAAGTTATTTTATTTTGTTTTTTTATTTTGTTTGTTTTGTTTTAAGACAGGATCTGTCTTACATAGCCCTGGCTGTCCTGGAACTCTCTCTGTAGACTGGGCTGGCCTAAAACTCACAGAGATCCACCTGCCTCTGCCTCCTGAGTGCTGGGATTAAAGTCATGCACCACCACTCCCAGCACATTTTTTTCTTTCTTAAAAAAAAAGGTTATAAATACTGTCCATGGCTTGCTTATGTATATCATGTATATTTTGAAATATTGGAGATCAAGGGCATCTGTTTGCCTTTGAGGGGGATAGAATTTGAAACAGGAGTTAGACCCATAGTCTAGACTGGTTTTGAACTTATGATCCCCCTGCCTCAGCCTCCTGAGTACTACTATTATACACGTGTGCTGCCATGCTTAGTATCCTGTTTGGTTTTGAATTGTGCACATAATTGAGAATTGCTTGCCTATACTTGTTTATGTGTTTGGGGATTTTATCTTCAGTCTGACTTTTTTTGTTTTTGTTGCCTATTTTTGTTTTTATATTTTTTGTTTGTTTGTTTTTTTCAAGACAGGGTGTCACTATGTAGCTCTGGCTGTCCTGCTGTGTAGACCAGGCTGGCATCAAACTCATATAGATGTACCACCGTATCTGCTTCAATCTGACCATTTAAGACAAAAGTGCTTGTCAAGGATTTGTTAGATCCCTTAATGTTAGAAATAGTTACTGTGACTTAAGGTTTTATATCACATGACTACTTCTAAATCGTATATTGTTTTGTCTTCTTAAATATTTACAGATTGAAGATCCAGGTTGCTTCTGGGTAATTATAAAAGGATGTAGTCATTTTTTAGAACAAGAAGTCGACTATCAAAAACTAAACAGTGCCATGAATGACTTCTATAACAGCATGTGTCAAGACATAGAAATAAAGCCATTAATGCTGGAAGAAGGGCAGGTATGTGCCTTCTTCTTTTGTCATTAGGCCTAAATGTGCTTCGATGTCAGTGTTTAAAACAGCACTCAAAATGCAAAGTGTTCTCTCCCTAGATGGTGAAAGCCTGGGATATTCAGCAGCTCCTGTCATCGCCTGGTGCTAGTTTACTTTGCCCAAGCTAGAACTTAGTCTTGGAAGAGGATGTTTGGGCAAGGTTCTCCAACCGTGTGGGCTCCAGGATCAAACTCCATTGGCCTTGCAGCAGGGACCTTCACTGGCAGAGCTATCTCACCGCCTGACTGTAAAAGCACGTGGTCTATCTTCCTGGAGCTGGGAGCCCAAATATTCTAGACCCAACATATACATGGAGAGTCTTTAGCAAACAGGACATGGGGTTTTAGTTAGTGCTGGTGCCTCTTTTTTCTTTTTTCTTTTCTTTCTTTCTTTTTTTTTTTTTTTTTTGCTGTTACTCAGGCTTTGGGCAACTTGTGTTATTTTATTCTACTTGTTCCATGTGGTGGCCCTTCTGTGTTCTTACAACATAAACTCCATCGTCCACAGTCTCTTGTCAGGCCTTTTTCAGGAGAGTGGGCTTTTACAGTAGTGTGATAGGAAGAGATTTATAAGCTTGTTTTGAGAAAAAACCTAGAAAATATTTGTGTCCCCCCCCATTATCACTATAACATGATGTATTATTTTTCATGTAACACTAAATGTTAGCTTGAAAAATGAAAGTAGTCAGCTGGTCTTTTAAGGTGTGTGTGCATGTGCATCTGTCTGTGTATTTCAGATGCCTGTTACTCTTAAGCCCTCCCCTTTGTCCTCTATATTTCCTGTAGATTGATAGCATAGTGAAATGTTAAATAGATTTGATCTCTCTTTCCCTCAGTAATATTTATGCCATGATCTTTCTGTTGTATTAATTTGGGAGATAAGGCTATGTTGGGAGGTTGCCCATGGACTGAGATTGCAACAGCCTGGTCTCACCCTTGACATTACCATCAGTGGTCTACTTAATGGTTTCTCCATTCAGTAGTGGCTACCACTGCCTAGATCAGCTCTTTGATTTGTGTTTTTGACAGAAGATTTTTCTCAGTCCCTCTGCATTCTGAGTTAGGATTCATAAATCCAAAAGTAGAATTTTCCCTCCTTTGTTAACTAATAAAGTATGAGATAGTTAGCTGGGTGTGTTTCCCTCCTTTGTTAACTAATAAAGTATGAGATAGTTGTTGCCTGGGTGTGTTTCCCTCCTTTGTTAACTAATAAAGTATGAGATAGTTGTTGGCTGGGTGTGTTTCCCTCCTTTGTTAACTAATAAAGTATGAGATAGTTGGCTGGGTGTGTTTCCCTCCTTTGTTAACTAATAAAGTATGAGATAGTTGGCTGGGTGTGTTTCCCTCCTTTGTTAACTAATAAAGTATGAGATAGTTGGCTGGGTGTGTTTCCCTCCTTTGTTAACTAATAGAGTATGAGATAGTTGGCTGGGTGTGTTTCCCTCCTTTGTTAACTAATAAAGTATGAGATAGTTGTTGCCTGGGTGTGTTGGCACTTGGGGGAGGCAGAGGCAGGCGGATCTCTGTGAGGTCCAGACAAGAGAGCCAGGGCTGTGTTGAGCGACCCAGTCTCAACAATAACAACCAAAACAGAAAATAAAGAAACAATTTGTAGTGTAAACACTTAAGAATGGTTTTTTATAATTTATGTATGAGTGCTGTATCTGCACATACAACTTTATGCCAGAAGAGGGCACCAGATCTCATTACAAATGGTTGTGAGCCACTCACTATATGGATGCTGGGAATTGAACTCAGGACCTCTGGAAGAGCAGCCAGTGCTCTTAACCGCTGAGCCATCTCTCTAGCCCTCTTAAGAATGATTCTTATTCTTACAATTTTTCATCTTAGTGATGAAATCCAGTATTCAGAGTCTTCTCTGTTTATTTACTTAATTTTTATTTTGTGCTAGTGATGGAACCCAGAGCTTCATGCAGGCCTCTGAACTGTACCGCAACCCCTTTGCACTTTATAGTACCATTCTGATCTTTGTGCCTCTGAACTGTAC